>CAHIKZ030001269.1:2170000-2232500 GCA_903632075.3 Acanthosepion pharaonis | reverse complement strand
TTACCTGCCAGCCTTGGAAAACAGCTTTCTCTTTGTTTATAATATGTTTAATTGATCCTGTTAGAGATTAAACAACACTTCTAGCTGCAAAACAACACTCGACCTTTGTTAAAAGTAAGTCTTAAAGCTGTTTAATACTTAATACTGTTGCTAGGGTTGTTTAAGTAGACTAATTTCAATTTAAAATAAACTTTGAGATTTCTTTTCCGTGGTAGACTTACATACATTTATTTTGGAGAAGTTCCTCTCGTTTGTCAAGTCATGGCTTGGTGAACGAATGGCCAGTAACAGTATAAGAAACAAATTACCAATTTTAATATTAAAAGCAAAGACATAAACCTCCAGTTTTAAAACAGTTCTACAATCTGGATATTTTTAATAAAACCGACGGAATTTTATGCAAGTGAACACAGTTCAACACTGCAAAGCGAAAAAAATGTCCGTATTAAGTCCACAATATCGCAATACAGGACTAATTAGCTTGTATGCGAGCAAAGAAACAAACAAATATATTTTCTTGAATAAGGAAATTGAGCAGAAATATATTTCTGTGTACAAGTTACATCGTTTTTGGAATTTGGCTCAAATGTAAACCAGAAATATTCATGGAAAATGGATGAAAATAGATAGTGCGTATTGATAATGTGCAACGCTAAATACTGACCGTGTTGAAAGATGATTTTGTTTCCAGTTACATTATTCTATCAATTTTTATCCTCACCGAGCGGACCCTGAATTTTTACTTATCGATATTGATGTAATGAATATGCATACACCTGGGTTCCCCCTCACAGTAATATGATTGGCTGGTGTCAGCCATAAATACAGACTGATGTGGAGGTACAGGCGACATCTATTGGCTACGCCTATTGCCTGCCACTACGACGAGGACCAGTCCATTACGGTTACCTGCTAGATTGTCCTACCCGGATACAGTAGTCCAAAACCACTTTGCTATTTCGAACAAATATATCCCTTTCCGGGACATATCAGCTATGAACGGGTTCTTTTTAAGAGAAACCCGATATCTTGAGCATTTATTGGAACTCGTATTCAACTATGACCTCAAAATTCCTACATACGATCCACCACGTGTGGATACATTTGTGGTGACACAATAAAAAACGTTATGATCTAAACGTAAAATCCAGCCAATTCATACTGTCCATGCGTATGTGAAAATTTTCCGTCTGCTTTGCATTAATAATCTTATGTATGCAAGAAAAGAGAAGACGAGAAGAGAAATAAAGGGGGTGAAAACTAAAAACGAGGGCATTTATAAGAGGAATGTGATGTGTAACCAAGAATAATTAGACAAAGCAAATAATATCACCTACTGGAAAGATGACCGTTCTCCTGTACCGCCCTTGTCAATGGTCTGACTTCTCTTGCTATGTTCTACATTTACAAGATCCAGAACATGCCTGGAATGGGGTACTCCTATCGACAGCAGCCGCCCAGTCTTCATTTTCCAGTATCGCTAGAGTTCAACAGCATCTCCGCGTCCTTATGAGTGACGAATTATTTCTATCCTACAACACGAGACGAATAGTCGAAAGCCTTTCGCTGTTCTATCGCTATTTTCATGGAAGGCAGTTAGACGAACTATATTCCTTAGTTCAACCATTTATAACCTTCACGGCTAGAACGGCACCATGCCACGCACATTGCTACGAACCACCTCCATTTTCTTCGTATTCCATTGGTAAGATATAATTTCCACTCGTGCATTTTTTCCCATGAACCCCTGCTTTGAGAATGCTTCCTAAACACGACAATCTTAACATGTTCAAGTTTAAGGTCAGCCATTATCTTCCCCACATTTCCGCATAAGCTATGCCTCTCATTCTCTAACCCTCTAACTCGAGGGAGGCTTGGGCAATGATCCTTCTAAAAACAGGTTTAAATTTTATTATTTCTAGGATTAGCTGGCTCACCTGTTAATCAACGCTTGTAATTTTGAAGAGGAATACATTTTAATATATTTTATTATTTTGTCTTGTGAAGTGTCAATGCAGTATTGATTACTATGCTCACGCATTACGTCTATCTAGTTAGAAGTTCTTGCCCAGACTTCCGACGTTGATAAAGACGCTCTGCTTGCCATCATAGAGAATAAAACGAAGATTTCGACGAAAGAGATTGCTAAGAGTTTGAAAATCGATATCTCAACTGCCATTCGCATTTTGAAGAGATTTGCGTTAAAAAGAAACAAATAACCAAAAAAACAGCCCAATGTAGTAAATCGAAAAGGTGTCACTTTCCATCACGCCATCAAAACAAACCTTGCAGAAACTTAAAGATTTGAAATGAGGGAACCAGCCGACAACCACTGATTGCCTCCCTCAGATTTTCATTTTTTCCGGTTTCCACAGAAAAAATTATAATGAAAAAAGATTTGACTCTATACAATCATTCGAAAACTACCTCACAGCCTACTTCCAACAAAATAACAAAGCTTCTACGAAAATGGCATTAATAATCTTGTAGAACAATGGAAGAATATATATTTGACTAATAAATATGTTTTTTGAGTATGTAAAATGTTTGTGTCTATATTTCTGAGATAAGTTATTATGTACACTATATATATTATTCGGACTGTTGTCATCATCTTTGTCGCCATATTTATTACAACGTTTCGGCCGTTGTACGCTCCGGCCTTCTTCAGGTAGTTGGAATGTCGAACTGAACCCTTTATTTCGCTCACTGGGGTAGACTGTTCTAGTTCCACGTGCCATGTTTAATTGATGTCAGTTATCAGTTATCTCCTCTTAATTCGCCTCACCAAGTTTTTCCCCGCCTTAACCAGGTATTGAAATCACACTCTTTGGGTCCTGTCACTGGATCTAACCAACGCCTTTATCCACTGTGACATGTGTCTTTGAGGAGATAACAGGAGATAACTTACATCCATTAGAAATGACACGTGGAACTAGAACAGTTTACCCCAGTGAGCGAAATAAAGTGTTCAGTTCGATATTCCAACCATATGAAGAAGGCCGAAGCGTACCACGGCCAAAACGTTGTAATAAATATTGCGAGAAAGAGGAGGACAATATTCCGAATAATGTAGATAATATAAAATGTTTCTTCAATTTTCTAATCGGGCTCGAACATTTGCAATGATCTAATATATTATCAAATATATATGCACGCGAACACACATCCATAAGGACGGGCACGTGAGGGTATGCGTGCGAATGTACACATGCACACATAGGCGCGTACACACACACACACTATGAAAAAACTTGCATCAATGATAAGTATATATAGAAAAGAAAAATTGAGAATTATAAGCAGACAATTGCTGATAGACCCTGACGAGTGAACGGACGAGTCAGTCTACGAAACTCTGGAGTCGGGGCGCAAATACAAAATTTTTCTTATTTAATTCTAATTGTGTATATATATATATATATATATATATATATATATATATACGATTGATACAAATACAAAATGTTTCATTTAGTTGATTGACGATTATCAGCCCCCTATCCATAGGCAGACTTTAGCTTTAGTCTCATAAATGGACCATCCAGCAATCGTTACACTCGACAGGATATACCAGCAATTGATCTGTTCACTCGTCAGAAGATACCAATAATCGACTGTTTATTTAATTTTTTTCGTCACTTTTATATTGCGTTAAAATATTATTTATGCACTTTTCATTAGTGCAGGGTTGAATTTTTCTTTTTTTTCATTGTGTGTGTGTGTGTGTGTGTGTGCGTGTGTAGGCGTGTGTGGGCGTGTGTGGGCGTGTGCGTGTACGTGTATGAATTATGAAGTGTTTCTTTATTTGATATTTTCCGTCAAATCACTTTTATTTCTGATATCTCCCTCAAACAAAATTTGGATATTATTGAACCAAGGAGATAGTTTTAATATAATTCTTTCTTCACTATAGACAAAAGGTTTCTGTTATGCGGAAATGTCTATTTGTAGCCATTTCGTATGAAGGTACATTTTTTCTTTAATTATTTTCTTCAGATTTGTGTGTTCTGACAAAGTAATTATGCAGGAAATGAAATCTATTCTATTCTTTATTGTTTTTTCTTTTATTATTACAGTTCCTCAAATGAATCTTGCCACACATGAATAACGATACAATGTTCTTGGCTGTTTATTTTCTTTCTTTCATTTTCATAGAACTGATTTAGAATAGAAACGATAAGCGAATAATTTTCAAGACAATATTATCCACCAGTTTCTCTTGACTCTGTTAGTCTTACCAACACACCATTGTAGTACTGAGCAATTGTTCTGTTGTCGTTATAACGAGCTGCCATCTAAAACTTCACATCTTATTCGGTATTGAGCCAATATTATTATCAACATCGACTAACGTATGATTTATCTCCCTTTAATGTCATCTGATTTTAAATGTCAACGTGACTAACGCATCCAAACTGAACCAACAAAAAATTCAAAATAAACCTTGCAAAGAAAATCGTTTTATTCTATCAAAAAGAGATTCCTCTGGGAGCAACACAGGAGAGAATAACAGTCATGCTGGCTTTTCATTAATAAAGCAGTTTCGTTCCTTTTTTTATTATTTCTGCCTATCAGCTCAAAGTTGCTACTTAAGTTCGATTCGACCTTTTAGTGCAACGCGGAGTTCACTTTAATGTAGCTAAGATATTTGGAGAGAGAAAGAAATGTTCCAAGATTTAAAATTCTTGAAAAATCCATCTTTTAAAACAAACATCGAAATCTAGGCATATTATTTGGTTGGTTTGTCTTTCGCAATAGAATTGTAGAAGATGAATGTTCCATTGAACTACCGTGACAGGTGAACACATGAATAAAAAAAAGCCAGTGTATTTAATGCAGGATTCGTGTTTTCTTTTCTCGACCTGGTGATATTTCACCTTCCGTTCTTTTGTTGGATGTACAGTAGGCCTTTCTCAAGTTTTTGGTTCACACCGTGGCAAATAGAAATGGAAACACATGGCACGGTGAAATGCTGTCTCGTCGGTGAAAGTCTGGAGGGGGGGTTGACATGTATGTATTTATGTAAAATTCTCGGGAATAAAGGAAAGAGTGTTCAATAATGGAAAAAGAACATCAGACATAGGAATCCATACTACGTATTGACTGTTAGTTATAGTCGCCATACAGCGTTGATTCCTATGACTTATTTTTTCATATCTATCTATCTATCTATCTATCTATCTATCTATCTAAGTCTTTACATGGCTATATAGTCTTAGTATCTATCTATCTATCTATCTATCTATCTATCTATCTATCTATCTATCATAGTCTGTTCCTATCTATCTATCTATTCGTGTATCTATAAATATGTGTATTTGCCGAGTACATTCAAGATTTACGTAAACCACATCTATATTTATGCCCACGAATACCAAACGTTACTAAAATTCTGAATATGGGCAACACCATTAAACTAAATATAATACAAATATTTTTGCTTACAATTTCTGAATAATACTCATCATGAAATCGCTGTAAACATTCGGAAAACCACTTCTTGGAATGAAACCGTGGAATGGCTTATCTTCCAATAATTTTTGTGAAAATATGCAAGTAAAATGCATGGAAACTATTTTGATAATTTTAATTCATAGGGGAATGTTCGAATATTTTATATTCTGGAGTTTTTATACTTTTGATTTTTTTTATTTGCATCTTTTGTCTTGTTTAGTTTTTATGTTTAATCTCGAAGATAAAGAATAATGGACGTTTTCTTTGGGCTAGCTCATTTAAACTGAATTTTATGGCCATTGTATTTTTTTAAGAATTTAAATAATTTATTTTTTCTATTATTCTATTTTTTTAATTTATTTTTCTCTCTTTGAATATTCTTTTAAAATGTATATCGATATATTTCAATGGTAAAAAGATAGACATTTTAAGTTTGTTTTTATCTTGAAAAGGAAGATGAATGAAGTAAAAAGATAAAAGAATTTATATCTGTCTGGTCCCATTGCGTTCCTTGTTCGACTGACTATATGTAAGTGTCAAAAAATGACGTTAGAGGGAAAAATACTTGATTTACATCTGAAGATGAAACGGAGACATTATTGAGTCTAATGTATCGAATTTAAATAAAGTTATTGAACGTTAATCAATTGACACCAATCAATTCTGATTCCATTTCTATGAAGACTACAAAACTGATTGTCCATTTTGAATAAATTCAATTATTTTTCATCTTTATTTTTTTCTTTAAAAAATTCAAAATAATGTCTGAGATTTATGTATATATTTTGTCCATCATTTTCAAGCGGGTCACAATGGCAGACGATAAGTAAAGATATTGTATTGTTAAAATAATTTCCTCTTTGGTGTTAGCAGATATTTATGTAGATTAACAGCATTAACAATTTCGCAAAGAAGAATATCTTTAAATATAATTCTACAAACGGGTTGAAAGTTAGGTTTAAATCAAAGTCAAATTTTCACAAATTCGTAAATACATTCTAGGAGACACAATGCTGCGGTTTCTTAGACCACACACACACACACATGTATTTTTTCTGTTTCCCGAATTGCATGAATTTAAGCGCGATTCTAGGTTGGCCATCTCGATCTCACCCTTTCACTGCCCAGACGGCTAAATGTAGTCATATCTTCTACTCCAACAGCTTCTTATCTCGCACCTCCCGTCAGTGGAACTCACTTTCTATCACTTGCTTCCTTGATAGCTATAATCTTCAAATATTCAAATGTAATGTCAATCGACATCTTCTGATGCCTTGATCCTGATTCCTGTCCTTCTCTTTATCCTTTTCCCAAACAAGCCTCTTTTTCACTTACTCTCACTCTCTGTAACCCCTTGTGTGCTAGTGGCACAACTGCCTAGCATGGGGCGAATTGCCGAAAAAAATATCCGCCCTCCATCTCATTCTGTTTTAATCTATCTATCTATCTATCTATCTATCTATCTATCTATCTATCTATCTATCTATCTATCTATCTATCTATCACATTATGTTTTAATCTCTATCTTTCTCATTCTATGTTAATCTATCTAGAAGAAATCAAGGTGAGCTTGAACTTAGCATTGGTCACATCCGTTTAGTTAATCCAGCAAAGCCCATTTTTTTCTGTTTTTATTTTTATTTTTTTTAGAAAAAGAAAAGTAATCTGCGTTTGACATTAAATTAAATATATATATATATATATATATATATATATATATATATATATATATATATATATATATATATATAACAAATCGGAGATTTCAGAAACTATGGTAATGTATTATTTTGCAAAATCAATAATTCGATTTCCTTCGTCAGACCTCACGAATCAGACCTCGAAACAACGAAGGTTTCAAAAATTCTTCCAGGAATCCATTTATATATATATATATATATATATATATATATATATATATATATATATATATATATATATATATATATATATATATGAGAGAGAGACATGAATAATAATAATAATAATAATAATAATAATAATAATGAAGAAGAAGAAGAGGAACAGGAAGAAGAAAAACAGGAAGAAGAAAAATAATAATTCATGACGACGCAATATCTTTGTTTATTCAGGATTATAGTAGGGGTTATGGTAGATATAGATCCGATACATCCTGATACTAAAAATAACACAAATAAAAGTTATGAGCTACACGTGACATTAAATATATTTATATATTTAAGGATATTGAAAGTAATGAGCTGTACTTTGTACGGATGACATTTTCACAAACTTCATACTTAACTCGACTTTGTTTCCGGGTCGCAACTTTATGAGACCATCTGAAATGTGTTTTTATTTTCTGAAATATGATTTCGTATGTGAACTCTAGCAACGTGATCCATCGTATTGGCATATTTCTCCATCTAATCATTTGTAAACACTTATCAAATGTATTTTAACTCTTATTAGTAATCTTCCTCGGACAAATTTGGCGGTCTTTCTTCCGTATTATGGTTTGTTCCTAATTCCAATTTGTGTTCGGACATTCTTGCATTTGAATAAGTTAAGTTTAATCTTGAATATTTTCCGTTTTTATCAACTTTATTCTTCAAAAGTAAATTACAATTATATTTTATTCCTCTTTATTTGCAATGATTTGTTGCCACACCAGGCAGCTCCTCGATACCTTTCGAGTAAAATTCTGTAGGTTTTCAAGTGTTTTCGACAAACTCTTGAATAGGGTTATCATTAGAGAACGTTTTCCATTTCAATGCTCTTCACAACAATGGAAATAGACAATAATCGGAAGAGCAAAATCAGATAAATATGGTTGGTAGAGTGAGAAAAGAACAACCGAGTTTTAAAATCATTTCCGAATTTATTCTTGCTGTTTGCGACCTTGCATGATCATTGAGGAGAAAATCATTTTCTATTAATCGTCTGTTGGCATATTTCCCCTTCTGATCTTCTGTAAACTATGAGTAAATCTATCTTATTAATAAACTCCCACGAACTAATTTCACGGTCTTTTTTTCTGGATCATGGATTGTTTCTTGTTCTGATTAGTCTTCGGACATTTTTGCGTTTGGATATCTAAAACTGAGTTTTTTTTAACTTTATTCTTCAAGAGTAAATTACAATTATATATTATTCACTTATATATTCCCCATTATTTGTAATGATAAGTAGTACCGGGCAAATATTTTAGTGTACTTTAAATTTATTTTTAACTGCTACTTATGATTAGTAGTTAGGATAATATATTTGTCATTTCAATTGGTTTTCAAAAACAGAAATTACTTATGACTCAACCTAAGAATTCAGTTTCGATTTTTCGCTGAATTGTCTCTTTCTTTTTTTTATTATACCATGATAGATGAAATTTTGCCAAATAATTTTTTTTTCTGTAATGTATCCATTCGTTTTTTCTAAATAATGTTTTTTTTTCTATTTTATGAAGTGGTAGTTGCCCAATTTTCACTTTCCATTCTCGAATCAAAAAGCGTCTCTGCGTCCCTTTGGCTAACGAATTATTTTCTACTCTGCGACCTCTTTCTCCCAGACGAGACGTCGCAATCTTCCCGCCACCCAGTCGCTTGGAAATTGCTCAGACTAACTACAGTGTTTAGTTCCACCTGACATTCACGGCCAAGACCCGCCGTGCCACGCCCTTCATTGTAGCGACCCCCCACATTATTCCATTCATATTCCATTGGTGAGATGTAAGTTCCACAACAATCTAAACCTATTCAAGTCTAGGGTTAACCGGTATCTAACACTCTAACTCGAGCGGCCCTCGAGTCTTGTACAGGGTGAATGATGTTTTCGTCAATTACTTGATAAGAAGATAACTTTCAGTTGGGTTATTCTTTATGTGCCGGGTCCGTTCAGATCGTAGCCGATCATGGCTCTCCACAATTTCCTGTCCTTCGAAGCTCTTACTAAATTTTTTCTTTTTGTTCTTTCTCCTATAACCTGTTTTGCCATTCATTTACTCAAGCTCACTATGTATGTTATACGTTGTTTTCTTTTATCACTCTTGCCTTTTAGTTGGGTACTGATCCCATATCAAACTTTCTTTGATCTCTTTTGTCAAATTTCCAAGGCCTGTCAATTTTCCAAGGCCTGTCAATTTTATTCCTATCTAAATCGCACCCAATATTTCACGCATTTACTGGGGTGAATATAACAGAACAACTCTATATTCCAAGCTCTATAGCAATTTCACATTTATTTTTTGTGTCATTTCGATGATTTTCTTTCTCTTTTACACGATTATTATTCTCATTATTACATTTAAGTCATTGTTGTGGCCTTGTTGGGACCAGAAATACGACACAAGAGTCGATTTGAGTTAACAAATATATTAATTTCTGTTTACAAAGGGAAGGCCTACGGGATCTAATATACGCGGACTCTAGAACCTTGAGGTGAAATGTGGAGTGGGACCTAGATAAAATCAAAAAACGGTCCGCACTAAAATCAACCACAAATTTCCTACTATTTATTACACGCTCAGCAATAGCAGAGCCAGAACTATTGGTGAGTTGGCTCTTCCTGGCAGCCGGATTCAAAATCCTGGGGAGTAAATGTTGTTTTATTCTTGAATCCAAAGGCAGAATGACGTCACAAGTCACTGTTCACTGTATCTTCTTAAGATTTTACTGCATTCATATATTCTGAATATATTTCGATCCTCCCACCAATGTTGCTTGTGTTAATTTGTTATTTCATCTCTTCAAAAATATTGTCTATAAACAAGACTGAAGAGACGAACAACGGATCGACAGTTTTTGCAATAAACAATCGGCATAAGTTCTCCAGTGGTGATTGATCAGAGGGCGAAAAGATCATGCACACATTGCAAATGAGACGGACGCAGGAGCTGCTGTTGTAGTACCCTCCATCCGGTACTATGAGAGATGCGACATGCTAGAATCACTTGACACAGCGTAGTGACCCATCATTCAGGAACCACATGCGTCTTCGGATTAGCAGGAGTACATCCTTTAGCATGTCTGGAAGTGTGTTCAAATACATATGGACCAGACAGACACCTATAATTCCAGCTAGCACATTAATCATAAAATGATGCTGGTATCTCACCTGTATTGTACCATGGGGATTCTATTCCACCCACAAATACTGGTCGTATTCCATCTCTTCCAAATGTTGCTTTATCCATAAACAAGACTGAAGAGACAAAAATTGGATCAGCAATTAGTGCAGTAAATCATCAGCAAAAGTTTGTCTGTGGTGAGTGATCAGAGGGCAAAAGACTCTGCACAAATTGCAAATGATACAGATACAGGGGCTGCTCTTGAAGTACCCTCAATGTGGTACTATGAGATACATGGAACATCTCCGACAGCCTGTACAATGTTTTATTTGGGGTCGGTCTTCCTTGATCTATAGTTTGTTGTACCACGGATCTTGTCTCAAAAACGCGACGATAAACAGCAGCAAAGTTTGGATGACTCGGGTGCCTTCGGTCTGAGAAAGCAATCTGAAAGTCATACAGTCCTCGCGGCCATTACCATTCGCGCAGTTGGATTTAATAATCATATTTTCCTGCACACGATATGAATATTATGGCATTGTTATAGGGAACATTTCTCAGTTAATCTACTACTACCCAAGTTAATGGTTGAAGAAAGACTAACCATAAATGTACACGAATGACAAATGTAACATAGTATAGATGTCAACAATGCACCATCTACCGTAAACTTTCTTTAAATGTAATAACTCAAAAAGGAAGAATTTGCGAACATATGTTTATATGGACTTTTGGTGTGAGGAACCTGCCCCCCTCCCAACTATATATATATATATATATATATATATATATATTGAGTTTAACACTCAGCGGTGACAGTCTGTTTCACGCTTAAACGTAATCCTAAGGCTATGTGAGTTGTGCTTTGGACTGACTATATATAAGCTGACCAGTGACATATTATGGATAGGTATATATATATATATTTAAGCGTTTATTCTAACTTTTATTGGATGGGCGGTAACGATTAATTTTTTTTATTATTCTAAGAGCTACTGACTGAAAATAATTGCAGATCCAAATGCTTTATTATTGATTACTTTGCTATTTGCTGTTTATGATTATCATATTTATTTGTGTATTATTTACTTAATTTAGTTATTGATTAATTGATTTCGGTTAATTTATTATACTTTTTTTTTTTTTTATTTTTGATTTTGTTTCTAGTTTTCGATTTTTAAGTAACATAGTAAAGGTTTGTTCTCGTGCCTGCATTTTGAGATGAGTTCTGATCGTTTATTTAGCAATTTGTGATAGTCTGGGAAGATTTTTTCTCATGCTGTTTTCTTTATTTTTAAATTTTTGGTATGATTTGTTTATTTTGTTGTTTTTAATATGACATGAATGTTTAGAAATAATTATGCTGTTTGTGTATTTACTATTTGGAAAGTATGATTTGTGTGTGTAGTTTCTTTGTTTCCTTCTTTTACTCCGATGTGTATTTTTTCTTTGATAACTGATGATTTTTCAGTGATTTGGTATATTACATTTTTCTGTACGATATTTTCGTTTAAGGAACATTCTTTACCCTGCTGTTACACGTGGGTTTGATTTGTGTGGGTGGCTTGATGGTTGTTTTCTTGTTTTGTTTTTTTTTAATTTGAGTCATTTTCTCGGTACAACTGTAGCAGTAGTGTGTTGCCTCAGAAAGGGACTACTTCGCGAGAGATTAAATGCCAAATTCATTTTTGTTGTAGTTTTCTTTTTGTAGCCCTAGTTTCGATACTTTTTCACCACATCTCGTATCATAATATGGGTTACGGATTGATGCAATTATATTTTTAAAATAATTTGTCTTTTTCCGATAATTAGATAGAAAATATAATAAAATAATGTAAAATTGTTTAAACGTCACTCGGGAATTTTTTTTAATACTCATAGGAGAGGAAAAAAAAAGTTAGAAGCAGTAAAGAGAAAAGCGAATAAAAGGGATAATAAAAAAATGGAGAACGTGGAGGATGGGAAAGAACAAAAAAGAGCAGTGAAGAAGAATCAAGAAGACGATAGGGTGAAAATAAAAATGAAAATGGAAACAGGAAAAGGGAAATAAAGAAAGAAATAGAAGTAAAGAAGAAAGAATTACTGGAAACGGAAGAAATGATAACTGGCTGAAAAAACTGGAGTAGAAACAAATAAAGGGAAGTAACAACTATACAATAAAAATTAAAAAATACGGCTCAGCAGCAGAAGTGACATCGTTTGGCGCATATGCAAAGAAAAGCGTTTTATAACTATACCAGGTGTGCCAATAATGATGGGTACAATTATCACTTTATATCCTATACGTATCGAGTTTTCTGGAAATTTCTACATATAAAGGATGTTCCAATAACTTGGACTTATTTTAATGTGAATTATGTTTAAGCGTCTAATGAATTTTTTCTTTTACTTTCAGATTTGGCGGACATTTGGGTGATATTATTTTTCACACATAATTGCCATGATTTAAATAACATAATCCAACAGAGAAATAAATAAAGTTTCACTAATAACACTGATTTATTTCGTGCAGACTCTGATCCGTCTTAATGAAACACCCTTATATATAATTCGTCTTAATGAAACACTCTTTATAATCAGAAATTATCTTCCCTCATAATGGCTAAAATGCGGATAATTTTGACTTACCTTTGATCCGTCTTAATGAAACATCCTATATTTGACGTTTCATATTTTCTTCTCATTTTGATCTATAGTTTGTTTGGTCGTCAGGGTCAGACCGATTTTTTTATCATAAATCTCCATTCCCTCCAATACATTGAGCAGGTTTTACCGACTCTTAAGCTCCCTGTGTCAGTGGCAGGAGACTAGTGATTGCAGTTGATGAGCTCTGCTCCCTTCGGCAGGCGGATGAGGGCATCATAAAGTTCGAATGCAACAGCGGGTATTTTGGCTAATACCTCCGTTTTTTTTGCTTCGGATTTCCATGTGGTCAGATGCTATTGAAACCAGGTAGCTCTGCTGTAGGCGCCCGACGACTGTTTGGCTTTATAATCTAGCGCAGACAACGAGGAGAATGAAATCAATGTGACTGGGAATGTTTAAACGATTCTCGATTGCCGTAAAATAGCTCTGTATGGTGAACTAAAATGTGGGAGATGATAGTGAGGCGGTCAAACACCCCACTGCAAGGATTGCAATAAGAGAAACCCGAAAGGAATGCAGATGTTAACAACTGTCTGGGAACAACCATGGCACCGAACACTTCATTCTGGAGTATCAACAATCAAAACATCGAAGCTGGCCGGTTTCTAGTAAGCATCGGCCCGCAAACATGGCCGCCACGCGTATCAGACCGTCAGAGCTAGATGAATCTTCTTCTTGTGTCTTTGCCGAATACGAGTGACAGTCGATGATGACAGGGTTAAGAAACGGTAACGACCAAACCCGGTAGATTTGTTTGCAATGTATAGAAATTCTTTATTTTTAAAAGACCTTAAATACTTAAACGTTTACAAAGAAATATCCTGGAACATTCAAAAGCCTTTTTCTGAATTTTCGGTTCTTTGTGCTCGAGACACTGGCACCAAAAAGAACCATTATTGCATTTTTGGAACATCTAAAACCAATACTATTGAGTTTCAAATAGACGGGCTGGGAGGATTGTTCTTTATTAGAGGAATATCCCCGTGAGCTATTGCTATCCAAACAGTTTATTTTATTAAATATTCAGGAAAGCTCGTCCTTCTTTAAAGAATTTGCCCAATTCCAAGTGGATCACCTTTCTCTCCAGACAGCTTTATACGTTTACTTCTTAGCCAATTGTCTGAATTCGCTTCTTATCTATGTTTCTACTTCGTTGTGGCTTATCTATTCTGGCTTCGAATCACGATATTACATAGAATTCCTTTGAGATGACAACAAAATTATTTTCATTTACTTCTTCAGATTATTAATTACTTAATTAGGATTCTTATTACATTTCATATTCATTACTTAGAATTGCTTGGAATAAAACAACGGCGATTATCACCAAATTTCCAGCACCTTACCCAGTACTCAAATAAAAAATTTCCTAAGACTTTTTGTTTATTTATCTTTTCTCATTTGAATTCTACTTTACTGCCTTTAAAATTTAGCTTTTAGAACTTTTGGCATTTCTGAACCATGATTTACTGTCCTTGTGTCAGTTTTGTTTCAATTCCAATCTGCTGTGATGCTGCTCTCTTCATATTTTATTATCGAGTGGACATATTTTTAAATGTATTGATAAGTCACTGAAATCCTTCATACTTGTTGAATGATTCCTGCAGACTTTACCAAGGTCAGAAACAGCACGATATCAATTCTTATTGTGACCTTCCATGTTCACAACTTTCATCTTCACATACTTATCTAACTTCTTTTAATTTTCCCTTTGTTGCTACTACTACTACTACTACTACTACTACTACTTCTTCCAATTCATTTCTTTCTCATTCCTCTCAACTTTGTTCTTCGTCTTCCTCTACATTTATTTACTCTCGTATTTTTTCTTCTTTGCCCTTTCACCCCAAGATATGGGTTAATTAGTAAAACTTCTATCACTAAACGAATATTCTAAAAAAAGATCTTATAATCTACAAATATATTAAGTAAAGGATTGATAAACCGTAAAAAACGAATGCATCAATTAATCCTTCTTCACCTCTTCCTCCTTCATTTTCTTCTTCTTTTTCACCACCACCATATTGAATTTGCTATATCTAAACGATTCTGTAACATGTGTCCACTTTTAATCTCCAGGAGATCTAAGTTTGTCTTTTGTCAGCGTTACAAGTAAAAGACAGGCACAAACGGCTTTCGCGTGTGGAAACTTTTGCTTACAAATCTTATGCGATTCTTCAGTGCGCTTCACTTGACTGATTCCAAGGCTATTGCACGTTAACGAACACGAAAATCTGAGCGAGTAACCTTGGGCAGATTGGGGAGCGGCCCCTTTGAGGTGGAACACGATTAATATTGGTCAGTAAATTGAATTGGCAACATTCCCAGTTGATTCTAGCTGCCTGTCGGAGAACAAAATATGTCAGTACTTCTGAGTAAGTTCCCCTTCGCTTTTTTCCATTTAGTAGCTGTGTTTGTAATTCTGGAATGAATAACCGATCTCGATGTAATTAAAAACCATGGAGCTTCATCTATTCGAAGACCTTTAGAAATGACCAACATGAAATTTGAATTAAATAATCTGCGTTATTTAATATTTGCGCAATGTTTTAATTGTGAGCGTGAAATACGTTGTTGAAATACAACGAAATTCTGAAAAAAATGTTAAGAATAAAAAATATCTAAGCTTTACGGGATCTATGTTTATTTGAAAATCATATCTGAGTGGATTAAAATGGAAAATTGTTGTTTAGATATGTGTATGTTTATCCCAGATTGAATTCTTTTTTCCAGGCTTGTAAGTTTAATATAATCTAACTTCTACCGTTGTGATAGTTAGAATTTTACATGCAAAAATTAGAACAATATGTTGAATGTAGAACAATGTGTTAATTATATATATATATATGCAGCAAATTTTCTTTCAAACATCTTTCATTAAATACCGTCGAGAATGAATATTAAATTGATTTTCTATTAAGATTTTCAAGTATCCTTGCGTTTTTTGGTTTTATAAGATTAAGGAAGTACAAAAATTATCCATAATGTTAATTGACCCAAGAGCTTTCATTTTCAAGAGGATTTTGTCTCTGGTGTTGTTGTTTTTTCCCCTCATGTTCTGAAAGTTAAGGTATAGTTTACTTTTGTGTTGTTTTGAATAGGACCGTTCATTCCAAGTTTTCATGTGCTGTGCGTGGCTGAAATTTGTGTGAACATCTTTCTACTTTTAAAAAAATCCCAAAAAACTTTTACCACTCCTATTCCACTGTTAAATAACGTGAGGTTGATAGTAGGAGAGAGGTGTTTGATATACAGGGGATCCCTAATATTAATTACAGTTGAAGGCTGCAGAACGGCGTCACTCCTCCTACTGTAGTTTGTTGTTACTTACTACCAACATTCACGTTGGATGACAATACAACTAGAAACTCCAAGAGTATAGCAAACGTAAAATCTGTTAACTATACACACACACACTAACATATACGCACGCACACAGACCTATGTATATATTATATATATGCATTCATACACACGCATAAACAAGCGCGCACACACACACACACACATACACACACACACACACACACACATACATATATATATATAAGTGAATATTGAAGGCGACAGATTGTTTCATGTTTGACGCGGTTTTTTTCTCGATTATTTATATATGCGGGTCAGTGGTGGATTGTGGGTAGTCCATTCTGACGGTTATTTTAGCGGGACTGGTTTGTTTATTTATTAAATTGGATTAATTTATTTTACTTTTTTTATTTTTATATTATTTATTTATTTATTCAAGGTAAAATAAAAAAGACAAAATAAATTAATCCAAATAAATAAATAAAAAAAAAAAAAAAAAAAAGAAACATGTAAAATAAATTAATCCAAATAAATAAACCATTCCCGGCAAAATAACCATTAGAATGGATTACCCACAATGCACCACTGACCCATACATATAGATAGTCGAGAAAAGTCCAACACATGTGGCCTGATGATTACGTTTAGTATAAAACAGACTGTCGCCTTTGACTTTGGCTTCAATGGTCATTTTTATATTTACATACGCTCTATATCTGATAATGATGACTTTATCCCATATATATATATATATATATATATATATATATATATATATATATATATATATACAAAAACTTTCTCATCCAAAGTGCAATATGATAATATCTTAACAATTATATTATTCCTGCTAAGTTAAGGTCGATAATGATTAATATCCGTATTTTCCAGATGGACGATACTCACATCTTATATAGCACCAGTAGCAAAGAGAGATTCCTTATCCATAAAAAAAATTAGCAAAAGGCGTATCAAGTACAATAATCAAAAAATGGGCTTTTTCTATATTTTTAATAATGAATAAACAAATCTAACTTAGGATTTTTAATTCAATAATTCAAGTTAAATGCTTAATAATACCGACACTAACAAATGGTTTTCAGTTAACTTTTCAGTAATTTTTTCCAATGCAAAATCTTCTAACTATAATATTTTTTAAAGGAAACCTCAATACAACATCATTTTGCGTTCATCATTTCATCTTCATGCAAATAACGCCGAAATATTTTGTTCAAGAGAATAACCAGAACATGTTTGAAATCACCAAAAATGGAAAAAATTACAGCTATAGACAATTCTTACATAGGATTGAATCAACTCTTAGTTTCCGTGTATAAAACAAAAGAAATTACCCACAGCAACATGGCTCTTGTCCATATATATATATATATATATATATATATATATATATATATATATATATATATATATATATATATATATTATTGGATTGTAACAACGATGGATGTAAACACACGCACATATATATATTAATATATATTGGCAATCTAATTTCAATATTTACATCTATATTTGATATAGCGTGCATTTGTATTCAAAAGCAATATCAATATATCAATAGATTGTTTTGGATTTATTTTTAGAAATGGCAAAATGTTGAAATTTCAAGACAATAATTCTTTTTTTATTTATTTTGTTTTTTGATGGAATATCAGGTTCTATCGACAGAAAGCGTATTCAGAAATATTAATTCTTTTTGCTATTTTGTCCGCGGTGAAAACGAATTAAACACAGAAAAGAACTCGTGTTAGTGACCTAGACAAACAATGAACTGGACTCGAGGTTTTTAAAATTTAAAAGATAAAGAAAAATGCATCCCTTTTCTATGCATTCAGCGCTGAACAATCTTTGTTTACCAAAAATAGACTCTTGAAATGGAAATGAAAGCTTATGAAATCACAGGAAATGTTTATTGACGGCTGTGTAAATTATTTGCTAAATCCCTTAATTTTTGTCATTCCGTGAAGCATAAATAAGTATTAACCTTTTGAAAGAAACGATAGAACATTTTCACCCTATACAAATCCCAAGAGCCACTCGAGAGAGAGGGATACAGAATAAGGGGGACAGTTTATGCTACGCTTTGTGGTTTACATATTTGTCTCGTTATAGGAGGTTGACCAACAGTCCAGATTACCATCAATGCTTTTTTCCTTCTGTCTTTAACACCTATTACGAACAATGCTTTTTCATCTTTTGTCTTTACCATCTATTACCAGCAATGCCTTTTTTCCTTCTGTCTTTACCATCTATTACCAGCAATGCATTTTTCCTTCTGTCTTTACCATCTATTACCAGCAATGCTTTTTTTCCTTCTGTCTTTACCATCTATTACCAGCAATGCTTTTTTTCCTTCTGTCTTTACCATCTATTACCAGCAATGCATTTTTCCTTCTGTCTTTACCATCTATTAGCAGCAATGATTTTTTCCTTCTGTCTTTACCATCTATTACCAGCAATGCATTTTTCCTTCTGTCTTTACCATCTATTAGCAGAAATGATTTTTTTCCTTCTGTCTTTACCATCTATTACCAGCAATGCTTTTTTTCCTTCTGTCTTTACCATCTATTACCATCAATGCTTTTTTCCTTCTGTCTTTAACATCTACTACCATCAGTGCTTTCTTTCTCCTGTCTTTACCACCTATTACCATCAATGCTTTTTTCTTTTGCCTTTACCATCATATTACCATCACTGCTTTTTTAAAAACAAGGACAGATTTAAGGATCACACATGTTATCCTTCTTGGTACCTAGAAGGCAATTGCCAGGAATAACAAACAGAAAGTGTGCAAATTGAGAAAATACACTTATAATACAAAGAAGCCTCACTAGGTAATTACTACAGTTTCTGTAGCAAGTATACTTTTAATGTGAGGAGTTACGTCTAACACACCCAAAATGGTTTGAATTCAGAGTTGTATATCTTCTTAACTACTTAATAACCAAGGCATACCGAGCATAGTTTGCACTAATATTTTGCCCTCAGTGAACAACCAATATGATGATAATGATAATGATGGGGTCTCCCCTCGATTTCGACGTATGAGGATCTGACAGCCTCATTCGGGTCATATGATTGCGCCGTATGTGACACTTTCGTCCCGCTAGTGATCGGTATACAAGTCCACATACTGTACAAGAGCGAGGATCTCGGGACATAGCCACAGGGGTATTTGCTAACTCTTTTCGACTTTGTCTTTCGTATCTTAGACAATGTGACTGATTTCTATAAGATGCCACTCTCGCAGAAAAACTTCAGTGATTTCTATCCAGGGCAACTCGCTCGAAGTTAGTATGAAGCACATTGACAGCTGTGAGGCTACTCATCAACTTCAGTCTTTATACCGGAGGCACGGGCGTCCAACAGTACTTTGTCTTCTCTCAAGCTGGCTACACATAAGGACCTTAGGTATTCTGTCGTCACTCTATCTTTGCAACATGACCAGCCTGGTGAAGTTCTGACTACGTCAGGATAATCTCAAATCCATTATATATATATATATATATATATATATATATATATATATATATATATATATATATATACACGCACATTGAATGCATTATCTTCTACGTGTCAATATCAGCTAGTATCATTTCCACACAATAATAAACAACATACATTTTTCAATGGATTTTACATTAGTTGTTATCACTTTGCATCAATCCTATATTCTTTTTTCCATAATGGAATTCAAATATAGCCTCTAAGGGAGAGACGGGGTTCAATGAATGACGTGTGTTCCTTAAATAAGGAAAATTAAACTTTGATTAGGATGTAATCCCGTGTTCAAATTTGTAATGACATATTTCGGCTATTGGAGTTGTTTCCCCTGATGATAAAATGATACGAGCACAATTTTAGCACGATTTCTCGATGTAGGCTTCTTTCTAATTAATTTGTTATTCTCCACAACTATCTATCTATCTATCTATCTATCTATCTATCTATCTATCTATCTATCTATTACAGTTTCTTCATTATCTATCTATCTATCTATCTATATATCTATCTATCTATCTATCTATCTATCTATCTATCTATCTATCTATTATTACAGTCTTCATTATCTATCTATCTATCTATCTATCTATCTATGGCGTTGCACTTCCAGTTGTTCTCCGACTCGTCTATAGTGTTTATTTCTCTTAGTGACTTTCATTATATTGATATCTGTGTAATTTTATATTTATAACACATCCGTGGTGTCAGCAGAGGAGGTGTACAATACTTTTGAGCTCAGTGTGTTCTGTTCTCAGAGTTGTGACTGACTTGGGATTATTTCCTTGTCTACTTTGTTATAAAAATCACAATATCTACATTGCTTCATTATTTCCCTATCTATATTTCATGTTTTCTTCGGAGATGTCATTGAATACAACCAACATGTTCTCTTTCGTATCCGTTTATGTTACTTGTTCATGGTATCTATTTTGATCATCTCACTCTGACAGGACCGTGAAATCATCTGTCCCCTGTTTCAATTGTGCTTAGCTGTGAACGGTCACTGGTAACTTATTTATTACTGAGACAATTTCAAGCGATATAACCTGCGGACACACAACTCAGGTTTCTTTTTTCTACGAACATTTGTTTAGGTTTTCTTTAACTGAAGAACTGTGGGCTCTTAAAATAAAGTCACGAGTAACAGAAGACGTCTTTATCACCGTGACAGCTGCTGTCGAAATTTACGGATCAAAAGTCTTTAGTAGTATTTAATCTTGTATGGGAGATTTTCTTCAAACGTGATTCAATAAGATTTTCTTTTCTCTCCACTTCTCTCTAAATCTTCCCATCTTAGCTACAGTGTGCTTGCTGCTTGAGAATATAGGAATATTTGATGCAAGAAATAAGTCCTCTCATCCATCGTTGTGTTGCTGTTCTCTGTGTGTCATGATAATCCAGGTCATTTCTTGCAAGATACCGTGAATTGTAGTTCTTAAGAGCCTTAGCAATGTTAATATCTATAGTAACATTTTCAGCGATCTTGCTAATGTTTTCCTTCTTCCAAAGAAGATTTTTAACTTGGTTGACATATTGGTAATATATTTTGCAAAATGTTAGTGAAAATCTTTGAATTAATTTCCTGTTTACTCAATGCTTGCTTGTGTAATCATTCTATTCTAGTAACTTGTTTACAAGTATTAAGAAACATTCTCGAATTAAGAAAAAGCCTGTCTTCTATAACATATTATTTACTGGTAAAAAAAGGTAAAAAAAAATAACTGTAGCACTATTTACATTATTCGAACTATTGTCCTCATCTTTGTCGCCATATTTATCACAACTTTTCGGCCGTTGTACGCTCCGGCCTTCTTCAGGTGATTGAAATGTCGAACTGAACCCTTTATTTCGCTCACTGGGGTAGACTAGTTCCACGTGCCATGTTTAATGGATGTCAGTTATCTCCTGTTAATTACCCTCTCCAACTTCTCCACTGTCCTAACCAGGTATTGAACTCACGCTCTTTCGGTCATGTCACTGGATCTAATCAACGCCTTTATCCACTGTGCCATGTGTCCTTGAGGAGAGAACTGATAACTGACATCCATTAGACATGGCATGTGGAACTAGAACACTCTACCCCAGTGAGCGAAATAAAGGGTTCAGTTTAACATTTCAACCACCTGAATAAGGCCGGAGCGTACAACAGCCGAAACGTGATAAATATGGCGACAAAGATGAGGACAATAGTCCGAATAATGTAAATAGTGTACATAATACCTCATCTCAGAAATATAGACAGATATTAACTGTACCTTCATTAGTCAAAGAATTCGTGGCTTGGTCCGGAGAAGCTTTCAAGGTTTACAGTTAAATGGAATCAAATAGGAAAATGTATTTATTAAATCCGTTATTACGAAATGGAGAAATGTGGATAAACAGATAGTTGAAAAATACATAGAACGGCTGGCCTATTTCAGTAAGTCATTGAAAGACAGTATAAACTTTCAGTTCAATATTGAGGACAATAGTCTGAATAATGTAAATAGTGTACATAGTACATCATCTCAGAAATATAGACAGATACAAAAAAATTTAAGTTACGTTAAACTGTTAGCATTAGTTCTGATACTAAAGAAATTATCACTTTTCGAAAGATACCACGATAAGCATAATTTATCAAGAAAAGAACGTGTAGACCAAACAATGCCACACAGTGATTAATACTGGAGCCTTACGGAATTGACAAGATTTCATATTTAAGAATGTTCTTTCAATATTAACCGATTTACGGCACTTACTTCTAGATATGTGCCTTGAAATATACCCAGGGATAACATGATTCTGGGAACAAGACTTCATGAATTTAACGCTGAAACGAAGGAACCGAAATTTGCTCCTTAACTGAATAGTATCAAACGGCATGTTAAACAGCTCGATGCCTTCCACATTAGATACCTCAGGACCCTGATCCGTGCGGGGCAGACACCAGAAGTGCACCGGCGTGCTGGGATGTAGATCCTGCACTATCAGCTCCGGTGGGCTGATCACATCCGCCGCCTGGAAGACTGTCGCTTCCCAAAGAGATTTATCTTTGGCGAACGATCCACAAGCAAGTGCTCACTCGGCGGACCAAAGTAAAGTTGGAAAAACACGCTGAAGGTGTCTCTCAAACATTGTGGCATCCACCATTCCAACTGGAAAGAATCTGTTGATGAGTATGGCATATGGAACTCCCTTCTAAGGTCTGGAGTGTCTGATTTTGAAGAGAAAATAATCAGGGTTAAAGAAAAGAGACACCAGAAAAGCAAATATCAAGCGGGCCCCGTCTCCCGGCCTGGTTCATCCCTCAGCATCCCATGTCACAACTGAAACATATTTTTCAGATTCATTAGCTATCTCCGCTCCCACCCCGAAGTAATTCGAAGTCAAGGTCATCTACGCATGCAGAGAACGGTCGCCAAATTATACTGTGGCGATATCGACCCCGAAAATGTGTGAACAGATGTTTAAAGTCACATAATTTAAATAGTATTCTTAAAATAAGGGAACATTTCATTAATCCAAAAAGTCAGATACTAAAAATGTATCTGACTTTGGATTAATAAAGTGTTCACTGTTTTAAGAATATATATATATATATATATATATATATATATATATATATATATATATGAAGATCAAATTTAAATCAAATATGGATCACGATCCTATAGGATGACAAAATAAAAAAATATATAGGAAACGTATAGAAGTCTAACAGGTTTCGCTTTTATTAAAACTTCGTCGGACATTGAGAGAGAAATAAATCTCTGACGAAGTTTTAATAAGCGAAACATGTTAGATTGCTAAAAGTTTCATATTTGTTCTTTTATTTTACATATACATACACACACGCACACACACACACACACACACACACACACACACACACATATATATATATATATATATATATATATATATATATATATATATGTATGTATGGTTAGTCAACTCCGCCGAACAAAGTGGACAATTCCATGTGTAGTGTCTCAGGTATTTTCATTGTTGCAACTAAAAGACGGTGATTACAGCTAGTTTCAACCAGCTGCGTAATAAGTCTACACATGCTACTGAATTGGCAATATATAATACGGCAACGCTGGTAAGGGGCCTTCGCAGACTGAAGCTCACTGCCAGCGAGGACGTTTCTTGGGATGAAGTCAACGCCCATGTGTCTGTGATTTAGAGGAAACCTCCAAGTCGGTGATTATCGCCCTGTGGTCTAATCTTGATGGCGATTGGCTCTGCCTATAACCCGCTACGTGTGAATGAAAACAAAGAATACGAGCAGATAGATATTTGAAATGTTGTATTTCTGATACAAATAATCTAAGAGTCCATAAACGGCATACAGATAAGGGCGCTCAGTTAATTTTCAAAATCACTACATTGAAAATAGTCTGCGGGGTTATCTTGCTAAAATGAATTGAACACTACTTAAATCTGTCTTTCTATAACAGTTTTTTCTCAACAGATTGAAATACTTGAATGTAATAACAATTTCATATTCCGGTTATTTTTTAATATTGCACAGGCATCAAGTTAGATTCAAATTAATTTAGCAAGACTTTCCCTTATTTATAATTATGTTCAGCCTTACGGAAACATAATTACTGATTATTTTGGTAGAATATATTTTCAGAATTATCTTCCCTTGTTTTTCTGCATTCTAGCTACAAAGCGAAATAAGGAAAATAATTGTCCAGTTTGCAGCTCGAGAATACATTACCATGCTTGTCAACGCTAAAAGGAGAACGATTCCTGATCTCAACGACGAGGCTAAGGAACTTGATATATCCCGGAAAGGGATCTATTTGTTCGAAGTAGCAAAGTGGTTTTGGACTACTGTAACCGAGTAGGATAATCTAGCAGGTAACCGTAATGGACTGGTCCTCGTCGTAGTGGTAGGCAATAGGCAAAGACTATAGGCGTAGTCAATAGGCGTCGACCATGTACCGCCACATCCGTCTGTATTTATGGCTGATACCAGCTAATCATATTACTGTGAGGGGGAACCCAGGTGTATGCCTATTCATTACATAAGAACTGAAATGTATTTTTGAAATCCTTTTGTTCACCTAATAAAAGTTCTTCACCTAATGAAAGTTCCAAGAGTCACTCTAGGTAGAGTATGAGTAAATGAGTTTCTTATATGTTGATAACAGTTGATCCTAAAAAATTGTAGTGGTCGGAGAAACATCCTCCTGGGAGTCTGTTCCAAAGACTAGCGATTTTGAGGACGAAATTTCTTTGGGACTAAGAAAATCGAAGGGAATAGGTATGATTTAACCGCGTCTACGTGTCATAGCGGATCTGAGCTTGGGACTAAGGAATGGATCTCGTCACAAGGTTTTTCATCGAAAGAGCGAGAACCTTGAGACGTTTTATCAGTAAGGGGTTGGAGAGTGAAAAATAACACCAACAGGGACACGTAGATGCTTTTGAAATCAAAGCAGGAATTTCGATTGTTAATAAAAGCATTTCATGTCAATATAAAGCAACATGTCAATAAAGATTTGTGTGATGAGCATTTCTTTCATATTCGAGATGTCCGTGTAACATGACTTGTGGAAAGTGGGATCATTATGTTCAAATTCAGATGAAGTTTATATTGTTTTACATCCTTGGAAAATACGAGAATCCATTTTATAATAGCTACGGACTAAATAGTAGGGTAGAGTGAGCTTTTCTACCTTCAGTGATGACCATTTTAGGATAAAAAATATTCTGAATTCCAAACCAACTTCATTAGGAACGAGCACAGGTCACCTTACTCTAAATGCACCACTTGTAGTATACTTGCTACTCTCTGAGTATAATCGATTACGGGACTATCGATCGTTATTTTCAGTGGCTTTTTTTTCATAAACTCCAAATCGTCATAGTTAAATTTGAAATAATGTTATCAGTTTTCGTAAACACATTTGTTAGACAATTGCCCTAGCGATGTAAACAGCCGAAATCAAAGAATACCAGTTCGAAGTTGCAGGAATTACTTAGGAGGATATCAGGTTCCAGTAACCCCATAGGAAGGTGAGTCATAATTTTGAGTCTTGTAATATTCATTTCGGATTAGAGAAAGTCTACATACTATTCACTCTCTTACATTACCAAATATATGAACAATATCACTCGTTACCAACATGACCCAGTGATCGACAGAATAAAAAAGAGTTGGTGGGTGATTACCTGAGAAAAATCTCTCCCTACTTAACAAATTTCTGAAAATGGTAGCAAAACGATTTATAGTCAGTCCTTCCTATAGTCAACCATGAAAGTCTTCAGTTGCGATTTAGTCAGATTTCTATTCATTTTTGTTGAGTCGACATAACGTTTAGACAAGTAGAGTTTTCCTAATGACTATCTTGTTTAGATATCTAATAAATTTATAACGGTAAAATGCAAGATGGTGTATAAAAGTTTTTTTTTCTAAATAGGGCAACTACATCTGCCTACACTGAGTATCGAATTTAAAATTCTGGCTTATCTACAAACTCGAACACTAACCACTGGCATAAGTAGAAATATACAACTAACTCAGGATCGTGTCTGACCAGAGCATATGTATTATTCCTGAAAATGCAACTCTGATGATGTCGTTGAAACACTGCAATACTGAGTACTTTTATTCGGTTTTGACGCTTTTGAAAATGCCGGCACAAACCCATCTAATTTATTATCAAAGAAAAAAATAATAACCTGATGGAATTCTATCATACGTTCGGTGGTATAATCAAGTTATATATTGTAGAAAGAAGAAATTCGCTTACTTTACTTTTGCAATTTTTTTTTATAAATCTCGAAGAATTCCATCATCGACAAAATCGATAAGAATTTGGCGGCTTTAGTTGAAGAGTAGCTTCCAAAATCATCTTATTCTTTTCGGTTCAATGCTATCGATGAGTCTTACAGTAGTCGATTGAAAAAAAGGAAATCGGGTAAATAGATTTTTTGCGAATATAAATCTGGTAGATATCTAGCATTATTTGAATGTTCAAATATATTTTTTATTTTTTGCTATAGTCATCATAACGTCTCAGCAAAAGCATTCTTCATCCTTCGTCAAATATAATCTGTGAGAAAAGAGAAATCCTCTAATTCTTAGAATATATTTATTTTTCCTTAAACTACAAAAACATATGGCACAAGGGGGGAAAACAGAGGGAAGAGGAAGATGATTGTCTTCGCAATTCTAATATTAACTGAGACAGACGCATTTACTGAATTTCCATTTTTTACTTTTACTGCAGCATCGGATTCATTGGGAGAATATTACAATCACCAAAAGATCATCGTCTCTATATGAAACTTCTAGCATTTACAATATAAGCCTCTAGGACGGGTGGAAATATTTTGTGACAATTTTTTTGTTGTGAGAGCACAATATAAAAAGGCTGTTCACTATTTACATTATTCGGACTATTGACAAATCAAAAAATAATACTCCGTAATTATTTTTAATAGAAGATTGAATTTTTTTTTATCGTACTTTAGCTTTTAGCATCTATAGACGTTTAATATATAATCTCAATTCATCTACCTGCAAAAATCAATTTTCTTCTTTTTTCAATAAGTTTTTATTTACACTACATTATTCGGACTATTGTCCTCATCTTTGTCGCCATATTTATTACAACTTCAGGTTGTTGGAATGTCAAACTGAACCCTTTATTTTGCTCACTGGGGTAGACTGTTCTAGTTCCACGTGCCATGTCTAGTGGATGTCAGTTAACAGTTATCTCCTGTTAATTCCCCTCTCCAAGTTCTCCACTGCCTTAACACCAGTGATCGAAATAATGGGTTCAGTTCGACATTCCAACCACTTGAAGAAGGCCGGAGCGTACAACGGCCGAAAAGTCGTGATAAATATGGCGTAAAAGATTAGGACAATAGTCCGAATAATGTAAATAGTGTACATAGTACCTCATCTCAGAAATATAGACAGATACAATAAGGCTGTTGTTAAGTACTCCTAAATTCAACTTCTATGGACGTCGATTCTATCGAGCCATCCATTTTCACTTAATCCATATCTAAATTAAAATATATTTACAAAAATGTCCCTTTATGGCTCAATTCATTTCGGTGTGTATTAGCTGACCAAGAACATCCTGGATTTGGTTTTGGTAAGATATTAGCATAAATCTCTGTCACACATTATGAAATGAACAAAGTCCGACTATTATTTTAATCTCTATCTATAAAAGGGAGGATGTGTGTGTGTGTGTGTGTAACGAATGCGCAGCCGCAATTTTCGAAACCGATTTAATGTTTAGTATAGAGCTTAGAAAAAATTCGCAGTGTGAGATAGACAAGAAGTAAGGCATGTAGCAACATCAGCAAAGGACACTCCTTTAAAGGCAAAGAATGGCAAACATATTTCAAGTCAAGTGATAGCGATTGCTGTATGAGTCGTACGAATTTTGAGTCATGCTGCTAGTCTCTATCTATAAAAGGCAGCCTGTGTGTGTGTGCGTGTGTGTGTGTGTGTGTGTGTGTAACGAATGCACAGCCGCAATTTTCAGCGGATGTGCACCAAAATTTCCATGCACATGCTCCAAGTTAGCGGGAAGGCCTAGACTGACTTTGCATTTCCCAACTCCCATCGATAGTGGAAATAATCGAATTTTTCATTCTTCTACGGCAGTTTTCATGTAGTTTGCAGCCATTTTGTACTGGCCAGAGTGAGAGCCATTAGCTGGCTGCCATGAATAGGCAAAAAGATTCTATCGGCCAGCGTTAGAGCCAACAGCTGACTGACACGAATGTTAACTAGCATGCTAGCATGCAAAAATATCGATAGCTGCATTCGTCACAAATGGGAAAAATTTAAATCTGCATGGCACTTTACTCCAATTGGCTCATTCGCTTGCTTAAACTCAACGTTGATTGTGATTCCGCAGAACTGGGTTGGGTGTGAAAAAGTATTTGTTGTTAACATTCTTTTTTCATTCGGTTTTTCCCGTTACGAGTCCTTTTTAAAGCTGATCGTTTTGTGTTCATTTTGTTTAGTTCTTTTTTCGTAACAGATTTAATGTTTAGTATAGAGCTTAGAAAAAATTCGCAGTGTGAGATAAGCAAGAATTAAGGCATGTAGCAACATCAGCACGGCAAAGGGCACTCCTTTTAAAGGCAGGGAAGGGCAAAAATATTTTAAGTCAAGTGATAGCGATTGCTGTATGCGTCGTAAGTTTTTTGAATCAAGCATGGGCAACACCGGGCCATGCTGCTAGTTATTCTATAAAAAAGATTGTATAAATATAAAATGTCTTAAAATGATTGTCGTACTTTGCCCATTTTATAATGGCTGACGTCAGTTGTTTACATTTGATACGCCATGAGCAGATATGAATGTACGTGAGAGATTCATGAATGATTGAAGTTTGAAAGCAGTAAATTCGACCTTGCTAACCGAGTGCTCCTCTGTGGCCAAATCGGTTAAAGGCACGTCAGGCTATATGACGGTTCCGTATAGGATACAGGTTCAAATCCTGTCGGAGGACGAATATTTTCTATAAAAATTTCTTGGACATTGTGGCCAGTAAATGTTATTTAAGAATTGTTTATTATAAACAGAGCATTTACTTAAATATTTTTTATCTATAAAAAGGGTGTATAAACATAAAATGTCTTAAAATAAATCTCTGTATTCGACATTTCGAGAATTGCTAATCCCAACGCCACCATGTTTGTTATTACGTAGCAATTCCCTCCACTTCTAGTAGAGAGTTTGGCAATATCTCCTTGCATCATCCAATTATTGAAGGAAATTATCAATAAGGGGATAGACGTGTGTGAGAGGCTCAAATGAAATTCGCAAGGGATGCCATCTATTCTCCGAGTTTTTACATCGTATTCAATCCTTCTTATTAAGCAAGGAGGCCAGCTGTGTATTAGGCAGAGCCACTTCGCCTATATCTACCGATGTGATTGACTTGTTTTGTCTAGATTCGATTACCTTTTGAACTGATAATTTCTACGTTGGTTTACCGACTATGATCGGCAGCAAACGACCGAATTCTTTGAGCAGGTACAGAACATGATCGATCCACACCAGACGAGATTACCAAGCATTCTGGTTTTTGTCTTCTATGAGAATTGACGAAATGAATCGACCATATTTCTTTTTAGCATCATCTCATTTTTTGCAAATTATTCTACAATTTATTACCAATCACAGCTACCCACACTCCTCCGGTTAGCCTTTTTAAAGATTATCTGAACCAGGATAAAACTGAGGTTAACCATGGATATTTGGATACCCTTAGAGTTACGCGTTGACCCTCCTAAATAAAGTTGGTCAATTTTTTCTAGAATCAAATCTGAGTCTCTCTTATCCGTCTAATTATATTTTTCATACTTCGAATTCGCATTTTGATATTTATCGACCAGAACAGATGTGCTTATAAATTAGTGAAAGCTTTTCTCATCACCTCCTCATTCTAAAGATGCGGCATTCTAATCATTCTTTGACATGACTGCCTATACAAATAGTCGTCGACACCCGCTCGTAATTCGAGCATTGGGATCGTCATCCTCTCTCCTTATTTCTTTTCTCAGTTCTGGTGTCGGTGACAGAGAGGGCCGTGAAGAATCTATTCCTGAAGAGTCGTGAGCAGGAGTCATAGAGGAGTTTGAGCGGTGGACGCAGCTGGGATAATCGGGCCCTCCTGACATTATGTCGCAGATCCTCTTCATGTTGAGGGTTGTACTCGAAAGTCTTGTCCTCCAACCTCAGATTGTCATACAACACGAAGGCCCATTTTCAGCAATGTTTTCCCAAGTCTCAGGGTCAATGTAGGCTTGTATCGGGGATGTTTTCAACTGATTCTTGAAGCGTCGTTTTAGGTGCAGACTCTTGCCGCTGGCGAGATCTCCAAACAGAATCAGACATGAGACTCGAGTGGGAGGCATTTTGGACACGTCACCCTTCCAGCGTAGGCGACGTTGAAGGATGCCTACAACATAACAAAATAATCTACCCACTGAAAAAGGTGAGCCCGCTCCTTACTATTATTGGTTGCCTGAACCTCAATTTCTTCTTTAACATATCACATTCTATGTGCATCGATATGTGAGGACAAGCAAAGGAAGTTCTCTTTGATTATAAAAATATCTTAAAATGTGGTGAAACTTTCATGAGAGTAAGTTCTCGCATCGATTTTCAATAAGATGGATCTATGGCAAACAACATCTTAACACCGATAAGTTGATGGGTCTGAAATAACTCCTTCGATGGTCAACTTAGGTTTTGACCATGGAACGAAATTAAGGCATAAATGAGATGCTTCCCTTAACTTGATTGTTTATTATGTTTGAGAAAAACCTGTCCTAGTTGAGGACAATGATCTTTTGCCCTACATATATTTGGCTTTCCCGGTTTTGATGGTGTCAATATTTCAGTTGTCAGTCTTTTTGAACGTTTTTGGTTTCCAGGAGATGGGATAAGCTTATTTTTGTCATTATTTTCCTCCAGTATTTTCGTTATTAGCTTTCTCCAGTGTTTTCACCATTAGCTTCCTCCAGTGTTTTTGTCATTAGGTTCCTCCAGTATTTTCGTCTTTAGTTTGCTCCAGTATTTTCCTCATTAGCTCCCTCCAGTATTTTCGTCATTAGTTTCTTCCACTATTTACATCATTAGCTCCCTCCAGTATTTTCGTCATTAGTTTCCTCCACTATTTACATCATTAGCTTCCTCCAGTATTTTCGTCATTAGTTTCCGCCAATATTTTCGTCATTATCTTCTTCCAGTATTTTAATCATTAGCTTCCTCCATTATTTTCGTCATTAGTTTCCTCCAGTATTTTCCGCATTAGTTTCCTCCAGTATTTTCGTCATTAGCTTCCTCCAGTATTTTCGTCTACAGTCCTGGAGTTACAGAAGATATTGATGTTTTTTATGGTTGATTTTTAACTAGGATATTTAGGTAGATGTAACAAATGCCTTTCCGTTGTGGTGCAAATGGTTATTGGCTCGGAATGAGAAATCGGAGAGCAGAGTTCGAATCCCCATCAATTTCGTTACATTCAATTTAGCGCAAATACCCGTTGGAAAGGTTTTGAATTTATCTCATTCCCCTTTATAGCAACTAGTCTATCACAGAAAGAAATGGCAACCGATTGTAGGAAAAATATTCTGCCTCGTCATTCATGCATCAAAAAATACGATATGGCACTTAACTGACTGACTGACTTTTCAGGATTTACATCTCATTTTCGCTTTCCATTTCTTTTTTAAAAGTTTTGTCCCCAACGTGTGAACACTTTACCCTGCTCCTGCTGTTTTATTGTTGTTGTTGGACTTGGACTATGAGAGAGAGAGAGAGAGAGAGAGAGAGAGAGAGAGAGAAAGAGAGGGGGGGAAATACGTTAAAGGAACTGAAGATTACGAAGTGGTGTTAGAGGGGAATCATCAAGTCTAGAGATCTGCGTTCAATTTGCAATATATACATGCGGTTGTACTGTTGTCTTTTGTCGGGAAGACGTGGCAATGAAAAAGGTAGTCACCTTCATTGACCTTTCCTTCATTATATTGTGATGTTAAATTTAAATACCTCGGTAGTGTTTTAACAGAGGACATGAAGTTATGAGGTCGAAATTGAATGAGGAAAGTGGACTTGACAAATTTGATACTCACAGGACAGATTGATAAAAAAGTGGAGAGAGAAAATCAGCAAACAACCTTCCTAACGAACTTTAGTTAAATATCTAGCGTTAGAAAAACTAGGACGTATAGCAAAAAGACAAAACTTCTCCAGTGCTAGAAGTTGTGGAGAGCCATGATCACACATGGCACGTAGGAAGGGAAGAAGACCTCTTTCTTTTATATTATAAACTGGCATTCATTCCATCATAGCTTTTTAATTTTGAACTAAATGTTGTTTAAAATAGATGCAGCTTAATTTTGATCCATACAATTGACGTGTGTCTACACTTGTAATGTTAATGATGTGTAAATGAACGCTCAAAAGGTACAACGATCATCATGCTCGTTCAGGCTACCTTCTAGATTGGGTTGCGTCTTCTCCACAACTACTTTCAACTATGATGTATGGAAAGCGTGGATGCTAAGGAATGTCTGTTTATAATTCTGAGATGAGGCATGATGATTACTTACAATATTTACATTATTCGGACTATTATCTTCATGGTCACTGCCATATATGCAATGTTTCGGCTGTTGTATGTTTCGGCATTCTTCAGGTGACTGGAATTTGGAACCGAACTCTTTATTTCGCCCACCGGGGTAGATGTTTCTAGTTCCACGTGCCATACCTCTTCCGAATGTCTCAGTTATTTCCCTTTAACTCAACTCTCCAAGTCTTTGGTTCACCATTGCTGTAGCTTGGTATTGACCTCACAACTCATCAACACCTTTATCAACTTGGGGCACAAGGTCCAATGACGCCGGTTGAACAATAGTAGAGAAAAATGACTTAATGCCCAGCCACCAGTTGACCGGTGTGTAAACACTTGTAACTATTTTTATATCAACCGTGAAATATTGCATACCAATTATTTGCGAATTTTGACCCAGGAGCTCAGGCAGGAGGGTTAAAATTGTTCAGGAACGCAGGACTTAAAGGGTTAAAAGCTATTTTCTTTAAGCAAGAATAAACAAACATATCACTAAAATAAGTTAAAGACTATTTGACCAATATAAAAGTTTTTATGAAACAATTTTCTTCCCCTTGAAATAAACTTAAAATATTGTTTTCTAATTATTTTTCTGGATGATTAAAACATATTTTTCAAACGTTTTTGTTAAAACATTTATTGTGGGATATAGTTTTGTTTAACGGATGAAAAGTGCAAATATGGGCTTTTTAAAAAAGAATGCGCAAAACTTTTAAGTCAACAATTTCAATTAAACAATTTTTCAGTTTCCAGCTAGATTCTTCAGAGGAACTCCATCAGTCAAGATCGAACAGTATTAGTTGATCAACAAACAGAAAATGAAAGAAACAAACAAGAAAAAGAAAGTGAAAATCATTAAATGAATAAGAATACAAGTGAGGGAAATTGAGAAAATATCATGGTAAAAAAAAAATAAATTTAATTCAGTCAGCAAATCTAACTGCTTAATGAATTTTTGCTATTGAAGGCGAATTCAGGAAGATGGGAATAGTCATAAAATTGACGAATGTCAGGTGAACTTCAGACGGATAAAAGAACTTGTGATCCTGCTGATCGCTACGGGGATGTAAAGCTTTTGTCAAATAATTGTTCAAATTTCAAGTAGTGATGGATGTTTTTTTTTTAATAAGTTTGTCCTTGTAACGGAGACAGTATGTTTTTTTCTTACATCATTTCTACCAATTCAAAGACGACAGTGACATCAGAGGCACTAGAAGACATATAATGATCTTCATTTGGACAAGCAGGCACTGTAGAATGAAGTAGTCTTCCATTATAAATTTCGCTACCCTTTCAAAATCTCTGAATGAAGTGGTTGCTACCAAAAAACAAACTCTAGAAGCAGAAAAGATACGTCAAACACGCTTAGACGTAATTTAATATTATGTAATTGATTTGTTTTTACAACATATCAACGATTCGTGGGTTATTTAAAGCCTATTTTGAATTGTTAAATATATTACTTTTACGACTTGAATTATCAGTTTATTTTTAGAATTAGAATGATTCTTCCTGATGCAAGGCTTACTGTTTAACTCCTAGCTGGAGGATGATCTGGATTCATACCTGTCCTACAGGTTTTTGCGGAAGTGACTGTTACAAATGTGACTGGAATTCGAAATTGTCCCTCCCATTTCTCATTCCGATTACACCAATCGCTCACTGCTGAAAATGGTGTAAAAAATATGTATTTTTTTATTTCCATATTTGATTAAAGTATTCTTTGCAGACCCGAAATGATTCTGAGCTTAGAAATACGGATTTCTTGTTGCAAAACGCTTTCAATAAATTGGAAACACTAAACGCCCGCATTGGCTCTGTGTTATTAAATGACCAAATTGAAACTTTTATGCTGATGAGAAGCGAGATTTACTTTCTGAAATGTCGATGGTTGATATTCCGTTTCGCCGAGATAATGTAAGCTTTGGAAACTACTAATTTTTTACTGTTTTAATGATATGTATATACATAAAAAGAAAGAAATCTTCCGATATAAATTCTGCTTTTCATGATTGAGAATGTGTTATGAGTCTAGATTTTAAAAGAACAGATAAGTTACCGAATTCTTTTAGGCCCCCTGTCCCTTGAGGACGCTAGCGATCATGGCTCTCCATAGTGTCCTGTCATTTGTAGTTCTTAATAAATTTTGTCTCTTTTCATTTATCCGAAACCTTGTTCTGCCAGGTATTTACTCAGATATATATTTTCGCTAGATATATTATACATTGATTTCCTCTGTCCCTCTTACCTTCAATCTCTCCTGTGAGTATCAGTTTTTCTTAGCCCTCTTCCCACATTATGTGCGCTATAAATGTCAACGTAATCTTCTTGATGTTAAGTCTAAGTATCGTTTTTGTTTCCCTTTTCGCTGACAGTTCGTTGTTGCTCACATGTTGGACCTACATCATTCTCAGCATCCTTCTGGCGAACCATATTTCTGTTGCTTTAATTAACTTCTTCGTTTGTGGCGTGATTATGGTTATCCAGGATTCATTGCCATATAAGAGTACTGATAGTAGGTAACAGTTCAATGCACTTTTCTTTGTAAATAAGTTTTCCTGTTTCCTAATACTTAACTTAATATTTGAAAGGCATTTTTCTTTATCTAAATGCACGTTCGGATTTCGGTGTCGCATTTTCTATACTTTGTTAAAACCCATCGTAGATATTTAAATGTTTTACTTCCATGATTTTTGGCCTCTCCAATATGTAATAATAATGTCGATCTATTTCTTCTGCTGATAAATATACATTCTATTTTCTTACAATTCATGATTATTCCTTTCATCTCGTTATCATTTCAACATTCTCTTGGATTTCCCGCAGTTAATTGTTCTGTTTCTGCCACCAACACTGCGTCATCTGCATATCTGCGGCCTCTAATAATTCATCCTGCTACGGCTACTAACTCTCTCAGGATTGTTTCACTGTAAAGATTGAATAGGTCCGGTGAGACGTTACATCTTTGTCTTTGTCTCTTTTCTGTTTTTGTGCATTTACTGAATTCATTTTCCACTCGTATGCAGATGGTTTGCTGCCAGTATAGATACTGGATGAAACTAATATCCTTCCCAAATATGTCTGGGGACCTATCAGTCTTTGTGACGTAGTTCAACAGACGCTTTTGCATAATCTATAAAAACACAGTTACAAGTTCTTTTGAATTTGTATTGCTATTTCATATATTATCCTGATTATAAAAATCGCATTCGTTGTTCCAGTGTTTTTAACGAACCCGCACTGTTCTCCTCCGATTTCCGGTTTAATTCTGCTGCACGCTCTATTAATAAGAATTCGGATGATAAGTTGTTGTATATGGCTCATTAGGTCGATGGTCCAATGGAGTTAACATTAGTTTGTACGTGGCTTCTTAAGCAGTGCTGTGAAAAAGTATTTACTTAGGTCTTCCGGTATATCACCAATGATTCATATTTCAAATTACTATGCCTGTAATATTGTCAATGGCGAAACCATCTGAGGCAACCAGCATCACCTACTTGGTCCTGTTGCTTAGTTTCTGTTCAATTTGACTAGTGTTGATTTAACTTCAGATTTTAATATTTCTGAATCTTGTATTTTTCTGTGTATTGCCAGATGTCCATATTCATCAGGGGGCTTTTCCGCGATAGATTCTTTCTATCTTGAAGTACTTTTCTTTCTTCAATATCACTTTCCCATGCTTGGATTTTATGCATAATTTTGATTTTGACATTTGTCCTATTCATTTTCTTATATTATATGCATGTCTGATTTATCTGTTATATTCAGTCTTTCTCTTTCCGCATATTTTTCGTTGATCCATTCCCCTTTAGCCCGCTTGCATTTGCTCGTCTATTCTCTGCTATTGTTTGGCATTGTTTTGTAACCTTTTCCTCAAGTCGAGAAATTCATGTAATCCATTCCTTTTTTACTTTGTCTAGATTTCGATTGGTTATTTTAGTAGAGCTTCACTTAACCCTTTAACAGTGGTAGAGAAAAATGACATAATGCCCAGCTACCAGTTGAACGGTAGGTAAACACTTGTAACTATTTTTATATCTACCGTGAAACATTAGATACCAATTATTTGCGAATTTTGACTCAGGAGTTCAGGCTGAAGTGTTAAAATCATTCAGAAACGCAGGGCTCAAAAGGTTAATATGTTACACGTCGACTTTCCATTCTCATCTTGGACACGGTATCTGCTTTTAACACTGTCTTTATATTTCTCTTTCACGTTTGTTTCATTCAATTGTTTTGTAATCTGGGCCCTACCTTGGCGTTCTTCAGTTTCCGTAGTTTTTCTCTAAGTTTACATATCACTGGGAGGTGGCCGCTTCTGATATCGACAACTGAGTATGCTTTGAAATGTAAAAATTACATCCTTGACTCTCTTATTGATAGTTATTGGGTCAATTGGATTTTTAGTTTCTCCTCTTAGCCTTCACGATGTCCGATGCTTTCAGTGTTTTTAAAATGAGGTTATCGTTCGCCGTGCTCCATCGGACCCGCTTTTCTCCGCGGTCTTTACGAGTTCTTAGTCCAAATTTGCCATCTTTTTCCATCATCTCTCAAGCTTTCCCTACATTGACATTCATGTTGGTTGAAATTATTTCGAAGACATACAAACTCTCGACACACTACCTTTAGCATTACAAGATTACTCAAGCCATTTAAAAATGATGATTTATATGAAATTGTGTTTTGTTCTCTTTACTCGCGATACAAGGCTTTCAGATTTGAGAGTTTAAATATATATTCTCCAGTTATTATTGTTGCAATATAGCTTTTCACGTAGTCTGTTTTTTCCAAATCTCGCTTCGAAATGATTTTGAAGCTATTCGCTATTCACATAATACGCTACCACTTGAAATATACAGCATAGATTTAAGAAGTATATATAAAAACTCAGTATTGACAGCAGTGTCCAAACTTCTAAAATGATTGGTGGCATATTCAACAATTCGAATCTAGACTTCTGTAGACGAACCGTTTTTCAGTTGTCTTCATTCACTGGCAATGAGATTTAACAACTGACTTCAGTATCTGTCTATATCTCTGAGATGTGGTATTATGATTACTCGCATTATTTACATTATTTGGACTATTATCCACATTTTCATTGCTATATGCACAACGTTTCGGCCGTTGTACGCTCCGGCCTTCTTCAGGTGATTAGAATTTCTAAACGAAATCTTTATTTCGTCCACCGAGGTAGATTGGTCTAGTTCCACATGCCATGCCTCTTCCGGATGTCTCAATGATACATGGCCAAGTAGGTAAAGACGTTGGTTAAATCCAGTGACTAGACCCCAAGAGTTGAGAGCCCACAGCAGTAGTGACCAAAAAAATTGGTGAGTTCTGTTAAAGGGGAATAAGTGATACATCCGGAAGAGGTATGGCGCGATCAGGCCAGATTCTTTCTTTAAGTTTTCTTAAGGCTCGGCTTGTTCGTTCAATGCCGTTATTCACTTCTGCACCCTGTGAGCCATCACTGTAAAGTGCAGTGCCTAAGTATACAAAAGCGTCAAAGATGTCCAGCTTGGATCGGTTAACGGGAATGTTGGGCTCAATGTGGAGACATGTACATGGTTTTTGTCTTTTTCAAACTGATGGTTAGTCCTAAAGCAATACAAGCCCCTGAGGAATGATCTATTATCACCTGCCTGTCATCGTTACTGTGAAAAACAAGATCGGCATCATCAGCGTAGAATAGCTCACAAATAAAAAAGCAAAAACTTTCCCATTTGTTCTGAAACAAAGATAAACATATATATATATATATATATATATATATATATATATATATATATATATATATATATATATATATTTATGTGTGTGTGTATGTTTTTTATTTAGTTTAAGAAATAATATATTTATAGGGAAAGAATATTCAGTCTCGGAGACATAGCGTCTGTAAATATAGACATTATCGACATAGGAATTAAGACTTCATAATAAATATCAGTCTCCCGACCCAGTTCGATTCTTAAACATATATATATATATATATATATATATATATATATATATATATATATATATATATATATATATATATATATATATATATATATATATATAAAAAAGAACAGTACATATATATATATATATATATATATATATATATATATATATATATATATATATATATATATATATATATATATATATATATATATATATGGAGAGAGAGAATGTGAGCAAGAGACGGGAGAAGAAAGGAAGAAAGGAATAGAAGGAAATCACACGTTACATACAATGTTATTGTTCTTTTTTTTTGGTATGAGAAATAGCATAGGTCAGTGATACCTCAGGTTCGCACATAAATCCTAGAAGAGGATTTAAAGTCATTTTGTGGGTAAAAAGAGTCATATATGCTTTTATAATTGGTTTCTTAAATGCAGTACTTTTTTTGATACATTAACACTAATTAACAATGTATCAGTGGTGTCAGTGGCATAATGTTCATCGTCACATCCAGAAGTTTATGATGGTTGTGGCTGGTGATCAAGTGATATCAAGTTTTCTTAAATCTCCTGATCTTTACTTGGTATCTCTTATAACTTTAACACTGGAATTTTCTTCGAGATTATTTTAATCATTTCTTGGATTTTCGATTATTCCAATAAGCATGATGATGTCTTCAGAATAATTCCCATGACGCCAGGTCTTCTGTAATTTATATTTTTGTTCTTTTTCCACAACTTGTTTTACTTCACGAAAGTTTGAGCTTAGTGTTACTTTATCAGATTTCTTACTTTATTTTTATGTCTTCACATTCACACCAGCCTTTCTGGGATAAAGTGATTGGTCGTGATGTCAAAACTCCAAAGCATATTAATTCTTTATTTTTGCTAGCTTTTTTCCCCTCTCATTTATTTGCATGGTGGAATCAATGTTATTCGTACAGTTCTCAGTTTAACTCTGTACCTAGTGGCGTTTGTCTTAGATTTGTTTGACTCAGCTTTCCGATGCGGTGTACATGTATGTATGTATGTATGCATGTGTTATTATCATTTCATACTGTTCAAATCAAATGCCTGATAAATAACGCTATGTATTGACAGCTGATTATGAGGCGCCATTTGCCTGTATTCTCCGGCTTGAAGCTGGACTTAGTTGTCAAAATTACGTGTTTTAGAAGCTCCCATAAAACTAACGTTTTTTGTTTAAATATATAAGACATTAAATAAATAAAAACACTAGAAAGCAAGACAAATTAAGAAATAGTCGTACACAAAAAACAAATATTGAAAAGACAAATTAAGAAATAATGATGTTATTATTTATAATATAAAATAAAATTATTTAAACTATCTTTTTTGAAAAAAAATATCAATTGAAAAAAAAGTTGTTAATTTAGTTAAAAACAGTTTCTGCTTCGGGTAGAGGAAGCTCAACAGCTCAGGAAGACAGTCCATCTAAGGGAAAAAAAACCCTGATTTTAAACCTCCGCTGCCATGAGATCATATCCAAACACAGAAAACCTGAAATTGTGCTTAGAAGGCAGTTGGCTGTCAAAACTATAAATCTGGATTTAATATTCCTTTGCATCTTGTCGAAAATGTGGTAGGAGGAGGTTCATGTAGTCTTCCTGGAGATAATGATCTCACTACCAAAGTTATTATTTATCTCGCCAATTTTTATCACTATTTTAAAGGAGGCACGGTGGAAAATTATTTAAACTCAGATCCATAATTCACTTCTAATAATCTTGGGAAATACGAATAGTCTCCCTTATCCAGCTATAGGAAAATAGCAGGAAAGACTGTGATTTATAGCCTTGGGTGGCAACCAGTCTTGGAAAAGGAAAATTCTGAATTCTAAACCGGCTTGGAAAAGGTTGGGCTCCATCAGGCTATATTCCCAAGAAACACAACTTCTACTGCAGTACATGTGGTGCCCTTACGACCCTTATTGAGTCACAGGATTCGTGATCACGCACGATATTTTAATACAAACACTTGTTATCATAAGTTATCACTAATATATGAACATATTACTGTCACGCATGAAAAAGCCCGTAAGGAAATACGAGGGGAGGCAAAAGTAACCGGAATTGCTTTCTGTGTGACAAGCTTCCAGGCATCCACCGCTAGATGTCACTTGAGGCAATCCCCAGGCATCAGTGTGCTAACTGGTGTCATCGTGGGAAGACGTACAACTCTGTGGTTCATATTTGTTTTGAAGTGCTTCACGCCTTTTCGTCTATTTTTTTACCAAGGCTGAATGGATGCTCGTCGTAAACTGAAAGAACAATTGGAAGTTGATCGTGACCTTTTTTCGAAGGTCATCACTGGTGACGAAAGCTGGTGCTATGGCTACGACCCGGAAACGAAGCAGCAATCAAGTCAGTGGAAGCATCCAACGTCACCATGACCCCCAAAAAGCGCATCAAGTGAAGTCCAATGTCAAGAGGATGCCGATTTGTTTTTTTTGATGTGATAGGAACTCTCCACAAAGAACTTGTTCCTCCGGGTCAAACTGTTAACCAGGCTTTTTACTTTGAAGTTCTGAAGCGTTTGCGAGACAAGGTGAGATGAAAACGCCCTGAAACTGTGGCAAAGTGGAGGGTTTGCGGTTGCATCACGACAATATACCAGCGCACACAGCCTTGAGTGTGAGACAGTTTCTGACCAAGAATGGAATGACCCCAATTTCCCACCCTCCCTATTCACCCGATCTCGCCCACTGCGGCTTTTTTCTTCTCCCGAATGAAGAAAGTCCTCAAATGGTAAAAGTTTTGCAGATGCAGAAGAGGTTAAGATGAAAACGACGGAGTCATTAAAAACCATATCTTGAAAAGAGTTCCAGGACTGCTTTGAACAGTAGAAATCAACTCTGGAGCGGTGCCTTGCTTCAAATGGAGAATATTTGAAGGTGATAAGAATATAAACATGCAACAATAAATAAATAAAATTATATGACAAAATTACGGTTCCTTTTGGGTCCCCCCTCGTATATATATTTAAATTTTACTGTTGCACCAATGGGAAAGTCAGATCTAATAAGTATACTTGTATGGTTCGGAGATTGTCAGCGGATTCAATATTTTGATATTTCTTGTTAAGGAGAATTACGAAATTGTATCAATTCCCTCCCCAAGTAATTGGACAGAGGTTGGACTGATTTATTTGGCCTGATTTATTTGGCCTCAGCTGCACAGAGGAATGACACAATGAAATATTTCTTAAATGCCATTGTCCAGACTTATGTCACGTTATCTGGTTATGTGACGACGAGCAGAAAGACAAGGAACTTCACTTTCTCTGTCTGATTGCCGAGGCCATAGCCATCCCTGTCTCACCTTGAGCTCTATTTAATTCAAAACACGAAACATTTTACAATCATTTTCCATGTCGTCAGTTATTAGTCTTAACATTGCTTTATAAATTGCTTTTTATGTATATATTAGGAAATTTTGTTTTATGCGCTAAATCATTTCAAAATAATTCTAGTTCTCCACATCTTTCTGTCTCCAGTTGCTATACATAATTTTTGGCGTTTGCCATTCTTTGATTTTTCCTGTTCTGTCAATTAAGTAAATAATAAAGAAATTAACAAACTACGAATGCACACCTACACATAAGTAAACGTAAAAAATAACAATTAATCCCCAAAATAAAATATTCAATATAAATAATGAGCAACAAAAAGATAAATAAGAACCCTATATCATTAAAAAAAAACTGCATTCAGATCCACAATGATTTCTGCTCGATAGCCTCAAGAATTATTTGAAAAATAACTAATACCGCCACATCAAAAACCGTCGAAATAATAGAATTGACCTACCCATAATGCACCACTGACCAGCATATATAAAGAGTTGAGACAAATTAAAACACACATGCACTGAAATAGCGTTTAACCATGAAACAGACTGTCATCTCTGGGTTTATATATATATATATATATATATATATATATATATATATATATATATATATATATATATATATATCAGTTGTAACAACAAAATTGTCCAAATTGTGTAACAGCAAAATTGCCCAATTGTTAGATTAAGTTTTGAACTGTTGTATCTTCGAAATGATTAAAGACATCTTACCGCAATTTTATGCGGCTTTTATAACACTATTGGACTCAGTTTTGAGCAATAAGAATGTATAATTTTCAAGGTTAACAGAAGAATCGTGATGAAATCGATCATAAACGAAATATGCATCTAATATATGTATATATATATATATATATATATATATATATATATATTTATTTTTATTTATTTTTGCATACGCTCTATCGCTGATATTGAGCACTTAATCTCATAAATATACCACACCTTATTATATATATATATATATATATATATATATATATATATATATATATATGTGTGTGTGTGTGTGTGTGTGTGTGTGTGTGTGTGTGTTCTTCAAAGATCATATTCTAGCATATTCAAGAAGATGATCTTCGCCCTCTCTAACCTTCTAACTTTCTGTTCTGGAGTAACAAACTACTTCACACGTTTCACGTAAGATTTCTTTTTTAGGTTTTATTTCACTGTTCTTTGGACTGTTAAAAGTGAAACTCCTCTCTCATATGGCAAACATCTTACGGATTGAGTTGAATCTTTTCCAATTGATCTGTTTAGCTCTAAGTTGAAATGATGATCCTTCTTCCTGTTGTGACCTCCTGATCTAGTTTTTAACCCGTTGTGTTTCTTCTTTTTAAAACTTATTCACAGTCCTCTTGATGGTTCTTGAATGAACTTTGAACATGGATACCAGAGTATGAATGCTGGTACCATAATTAAAGGCTTGAAGTATTTTTTCCTCTCCACATTGCTCAGTTGTAGAAACAGTGAGGCAAAACATTTTTAACATGATCTCTTTCTAGCTGAATACCTCAAAGAGTTTTTCCGTGATTTTTACGATAAATGGCATGTAGATAGCTAAACCTCTAAACGTGAAAAGCTGGAAAAAGGAAACTCAGTATAGTGGTTTTTTTTTAGATATTAAACATTTTGTAAGATGGACAATTATGCTGTTATAGGATTTGTACAATTTTGCTGTGACACCATATGTATATATATATATATATATATATATATATATATATATATATATATATATATATATATAACATTGAAGTCAACACTCTGACAATTGCGTTTAGCATGAAACAGCCTGTCGCCTCTAAATGTTGACTTCAATGTTCACTTTTATATTTACACACGCTATCTCTGATATTGAGCACTTTATCCCATAAATATAGCGCACCTTAAGACTATATTTCTTCATATATATATATATATATATATATATATATATATATATATATATATATATATATGTGTGTATGTATATATTATATATATATATATATATATATATATATATATATATATATATATATATATATATATATATATATATATATATATATATATATATATATATATATATATATATATATATAAATATATATATACAAAAAGGATAACATTTGTAAATGCTTGAAACTCTTTATATTAAGCCTACGCATCCTCCCCTCCCCGTAAACAGGAATAGTGGTTGCTGGGTCTAAATGTTATTTGTCTGTGATATACGAAGGTCATTCACAATGTTCTGATGCCCACCCAGAAGGAGTCGGAAAAAGAAAACTGTTTTTTACTATTTTTCAATATAGTCCCCCTTGGTACCAATACACTTACCGATTTCTATCCCATCACAGAAGAAGTCGACGCCCTGGTTCTCCAAAAATTCCTTCACTGCATATATGATCTCATTATTTCTATAATAGAGACGACGCAGGTGAGATTTGATTTCAGGAAACTGGATCAGGTCAGGTGGAGCTAAGTCTGGGGAGTAAGGTAGGTGGAGTAGCAATTCAAAGTAAACTTTACCTGATTTAGCTACTGCATGCTTAGCAGTGTGAACGGGAGCATTATCCTAGGCAAAGAGCACACCGGCCCTCAGCTCCCCTCTGAGTTTCAACTTGATTGATGCCTTCAGTTGCCATAATTCTGATGTATAGTACTGTCCGTTAGTAGTTTTCCCATTTTCCAGGTAGGCAATCATGACTACACCTTCAGAATCACCCAAAGCCAGAAGCCTTGCCAACAGATGATCCTTGCTTGAAGACACCAAAGTGTTTCTACTGTTTGCTTTGAATCTTCCATTCAAGTTCAAACTGGTGAACCCCAATTTCATTTTGAGTTACAAATCTGCATTAGAAATCCTCATGTTTAGCTTGGAAGCGATTCAGAAGTGTCCTAGAAATGTCAACCCTTTTTACCTTCTGCTCAGTTGTCAGCATTCTTGAGACCCATCTGGCCGTCAGCTTTCTCATCCCTGAGATCTTAGTTAAAACAGTTTTCACCGAACCAGAACTAATGTCTATGGATTTAACTATTTGCTAGACAGTAAGACGTCTGTCATCAAAAACCATATGGTGAATGGTATCAACTTGCCCATCAGTGCTTGAGATTTTTTAAACATCTGGCCTAGGATCATCATCTGTGCTGTCACTAACCTGTTTGAATTTCGCAGTCCACTTCTCTACATAGAAGTGGGATCCTCACCAAGTGTCTATACTATGTCTTCACGCATTCCCTGGGGTGTCATACCTTTCTTTTGCAGATATTTTCTTATGGCTCGGTCCTCTGTTTTTGTTCGTTTTTAGATATGTCATAAACCTCTCACGTTTGCATGGGCCTCACAAGCACAGAAATTAAGACAGTCATCTGATTTAGTTATTCCTAGGTTTATAAGTAATGGTAGTGTATTGCCACAACAAAAATGTTTAGCTATGGCTCTTCTTTCTGGGTGACGCTTAGGACGTTTTGAGTGACTCTCGTCTACTGCTTCCTTTTTGATAGTATTTTTCCCCGTTGGGGACATATAAATTTTGTCCTTGACTGAGCCTTCAAAAGCGAGAAACGATACGTTTTATTATATTTTTCGATCCACCAATTCATGGTGAGTAACATATTTCTTAATCTATGTTTATTTTAAAAAAGATTTTTGGATATTTTTAAAGTTCTGTGTTTAAAGGACAAATGATGCAGCGTATCTCAAATGATTCATTAATGAAAAAAATCAACATAGGAGAATAACTTTTAAATTCTCTTTCAATTTACTCCCCTCTTGATTTTTGTACTCATCCCTTTTATTTATAAAAATTACTATTAGCTGCCACGCCGAATTCATAATATTGTCGACAACCTGAGATCTTTTAAAGTCCGATTATTGTTTTTAGAATATATTTAAATGCTAGGGAATAAAATCTGTCCTGTAAGATTGTTGACTGATTTCGTTGGGGTGATGTTTTATTAATGAAAATAAAACAGAAAAATAACGAGATGGAAGGCAGATAAAAAAAATGAAAAGCTGCTAGTCAGTCTGTTGAATTCCAAAATCTAATTGTCTCAACCATAATCGCAACATTTCTTTCACGAGAATGTTCACCTTTTCCGAGTGTCCTTATAGAATTTTTTCCAGAATGTGAATCTCTGTTAGTTGCATCCTGCCAAAGATTGTAGCTTCGATAGAAAAATTTTCAATTGGTTTCACCCATTGAATCATTCCCGTAGTCCACCCTGAATCATTCCCGTAGTCCACCCTGAATCATTCAAATAGTTTCCCCGGATGAATGTCCAAGAAAAAAAAAATGTTTCTACGGTTTGCTTTGAATCTTCTATTCAAGTTCGAAGTGGTGAATCCCAGTTTCATTTTGAGTTACAAATCTACGTTGGGAATCCTCATGGTCAGCTTAGAAGCCATTCATAATGATTTAAATATTCCGCGGATGAATGTCCAAGAAAAAAAAAACATAATTCTTATTTCTTTCCTCCCCAAAATAAAAAAGTCTACTCACACATTATGGATATCTTGCCTCCATAAAACATAAACCCTAAGTGTCTTCACAAAAACACCAACAATGTGTAGTAAAGTCCACTCTGACTGACTGCCAAATTACATCGAAACTTTATATACTACAATTTGCAAAATACAAGGTTCGAGATTTACACAAGTTAGAGAATTATGTGCAAATGGTAACGATAAACGACGCATGTCATGTAGGAGGTGTTAGAAAGTGGGGATTGTGATAAGCAGGATTTATAAAGATTTACCCCTTACTTGTAGGGTTCAGGGAAGCAAACATGTGGGAGTTTATATTATCCTTTGAACACAAGGGGAAAAGGGGGTCTTTTCAAAGCAAAATAGCTGTAAATGTCTGAACTTGTGGAACCTGAACATTAGCCATGGGAATAGCGATAGATTGATGGTAAGCTTGTAACGTTGCCTTTGTTTGAAAGAAGCGACAGGGAGCGGATTAAATCTTCCCCCATAATACCGTGTAATTGATTTTTGTACTCCATCAAGTTTAGAAAGTGAAAAATCTTGTTCACAAGATATTTAATGTAGCGGGATAATTTTCAAAACGACTTCCTATTTTAACACCGAAATAATGCAATTATGTCAAGAGGTCAAAATACTTAATAAAAATGTTCGACGTTGCTTGAAACAATTTGTAGAGGCCATTTGATTTGATATGGATTCTCTATGTACACTGTTCATTTGTTCACAAATGAGTTAGGTGCAAAAGGCCTTAAGCAAGTACGAACATTGTTGAGTAGCTTATATTCATGTAAGCAATTCCGATTGGTAAAAAAAATGTCTTTACTAAATTAAACACGGCAAGTATCCCATGAGAATAATTAGAGAATTTATTATTATATTGCCAGACAGACGGACGGGCTGAACTGACGACATACTGTATTCGCTAATTGGATTCATATAGTCTGCCATATTCACTTCTTCCTTAATTTCCTGAACTCCAGTTCTCAATCAATTACAGAGGCTTAGCAATTAGCAATTTGCAATGTCCTAAGTCTGTCGTATCGGACAATGATCAGCCCTCTTGCACCCGTAAGTGCTTTGGTTCTGATCGATTGCCGAGCTGAGGCCGCTGCTTTGCTTGAGTCTTCCTTTCTGCAAGAATTTGCGGACAAAGCTGCAATGAAAAAAACAACTAGACTAGAATCGCCTTTTACCATACCTGGTCTCGTTAACTTCGTCGCTCGTTGTCAATGTTTCTCATTACTTAAGCGTTATATTTTAGTGGATGAACCGTGTTTGAGTAGACGCCCCATTTTATTTTCATAACAGCGTGAATTCCATCTACCAGCCATTCGTGTCTAAGGAAAGAACATCTGCCTTTCAGCACTGTTCGAAACTGTATGCTCCTTTCTAGGAGAGACCACCGTCTGATTCGCTGTTCTTTAGATCCCTGATCGACATAGACCACTACCGCCAAGCAAGGTTCATTTAACATTTCACGGAATGTATATCCTCTTGTTCAGATTTTGCCGAAAGACCATATCTGCTCAAAAGCCCATATGCGTTTAGTTTATTTTCTTCTTCGTAAAGTCAACAATGTAATTCCTAATTTATTTTTAATCCGGTCCAATATTTTATTATACATAAGTTTTATTTTAGTGGATAATCGTATTTAATTAGACGCCATGCTTTTTTCACAATAGCAGTTTTTAAACGTTTCCTATAATGTGGTAGCTATCAGATTCACACGATTGGTCCCTATGATAACTTTAATTAATAATCAATCTTGATCATTTAATTTTATTCTATTATAAGCAACAGTCTCTCCTTAACCAGTCCAATAATTAAAACAAAATTAGACTGCAAACGTATTTGTCAATTGCATACGGATATTTTATTATAGTTATAGAGGTAAATATAATTGAAAACAAAAAAGTTCAAAATAAATCTTTCGTCTTATATCACTCACAAGTTTTTTTGTTTTTTTAAGTAGTAGCTCAGTGTCGTAAAAATGCTAGCCTACTCATTTCCAAGTTTCTCACTCCGCTTATTGGAAACATCTGCTCAGGCATATTTATGTCTGCTCAACACCCACGGATCAGGTCTGTGACTTATACAGACAATATAACGTGCAGAAATTAGTTATATCTTCTAGAAGAGAGAGAGGCCACAGTCTGGACCCATCTAGGGTGAACAAGGCCATCACATTCAAAGTTCTGGTTACGGTAACTTGTGACTTCATGTTAGCACAACCGACCCATTTCCGAGTGGTTGTGTCTAACAAAATTCTCTCAGAAGGCTTGAGGGAAACCTGTGCGAAGGCTTTTAGGCTTTTCTTAACGGTACCATACGCTGGAATTTTATCCCCAGTTCGACGCAAGTCATTAACAAATCAATTATGGTAAAACCTGATCATTCTAATCCTCTGAACAGTAGACAACACATTCATTGTTTTATTTACTTGCTTCCATACAACTAGAGAAAATCATTTTCTGTAAAATCAACTTTATTAATATTTACTGAGTTTACTTTCGTATAAACCAGAAAATTGAAATAAAAAGACAATGTTACCCCAGACTTCTATGTACCGTTTGCCTACCTGTTTTCAAAAGAACATTATTTTTATGTTTGAACACTGACTACCGGTGAAAAAAATCCTCAGTCACAGAAGATACATAAGCTGTATAAAATTTTATGCATAGACACAATACACTCGCCATTTTATATTAGAAAGCAAAGCACACTGGATTTATTTATCCATAAAACTTGTATTTAATGAAAACTTGTTATGTTAATTTGATGACAAGTTATATATATTTCAACTGTTTAACTTTAATCCAACATAGAGAAGCTCCTTTTAGTCAACGATCAGTCTTTTACGAGTAAATATCCAAAAATCCCAAGTTGTATAAATATCCACGTAGATTATAGACACGGTAATATAATAATGCTCTTTTGCGAGACCAGAACGCGGCGCGTTTAAATCTGGACACCTTTCTCCGAGCAGGAGAAAAAAGCGATGAAAGGCGTCCCCCTTTACCGTATCCAGAACGTTACGTCAACCCATTAAGGACTGTACAATTCCAAAATGGCGCCTTTGAAAGCCACGATCTTACGAGAACCTGAAAGAATTCACAACGGCCTATCAGACTTGACAAGTAATTATTTCTTTTTTTTTCTTTACCGAGATAACTCTTTATTGAATTTGACCAGCCAATCGCCTCTGGTCGAACGCGCGTTGTATTTGTAAGCCTGTTAAAGTCTAAATCCTCCGATGAGTCACACTTTTCGCCTAGCCAGCCATCTTGCTAATTATGTCTTCATATAGACGATGGATGAAGGTAGATGCAACGGTTTTCAGTGTGAGAAACAAAATAGACGAACCTCGTATGAATTTCGAGTCGAATAGTTTCTTTCAGAAATAAATTTGGGAAAAGAATAGATTTATTTCTCAGGAGAGTCTTCCATACAGCCAAATATCTTGACAGACTCTCTTTTCACAGCTATGGCACGATGTTTAATGGAAAAGAGACACCTTCAAAATCCCTACGTTGCTTGCAGCAGAAAATACGCCGAATTTCCTAGTGAAACATTATAACTTGACTCGTTTGTTTTTACTTTCATTCTATTTTTTGAATCCGATGTTAAATACTGTCAACATGAGAATATTATATTTACTACTAGAGTCTGTAAACAAATACTATATATTTGCGGAGAAGGAGGATAATGAAACATTCATTTACATTTTATTTCAATGACATATGCTGACTGGCTTTTGTTTTGTAATAGGAAATCTGCTATTTCTGTAACATTGGCGTTCACCGTTAGAGGAGGTGACTTCAAATTCCCTTAGAAGCTTTTTTATTTCCCATTACTGATGTTTAATTAATTGGCGTGGTATCTTAAATGAATTGAACAATAGCAGCAAGATTCTCTTAAATTTTCGTCATTAATATGCGAAAAAATTATTAGAACTTGTCTCTACATCAAAGGTCGGCAACCTACGGCCCGCGGGCCGGAAGGCATTTTGACCGGCCCGCGAAGGCATTTTGACCTGCCCGCGAGCCTGATTACCAATGACTATTTTTAACATTTGAGACGAGGCTTTCGAATTCGACAAAAGGCCTGCTGTTATCATCCTCTGATCCACCCAACCGAATTTGAATACTATGACCGCAAAAACACGATAAAAACCCAATCCCCCCCTTCAGCGTAAACAAAAATAAACATAAAACAAAAACTGAGAGCCGATTTGACCGACCGACCGGCGACAAGTTCAAAGGGACAATGTTGTCTCAGTCGGCTTTCTATTTCATTCCTCCAACAGCGACCCCCATCGCAGCAGGGTAGTAGAAATCTAAAGACAGTTAAACATACGTGCATTATACATACATGCCTCATGAATGTGTGGATGATACCGCATGTGTACGTACGTAAGTGCATATGTTTGCAACTATTTATACTCGTATATATGGGTATATGTGCTTCGTTTTTGTTGGATGTGTGTGTGTGTGGTTCGTCCCAATTATAGTACGAAACGGCCGTCCAGTGCTTCCTCTATTCCTGTTGAGGTTTCTATCAGACTCAATGAATTAATTAAATATCATTATCAAATCCTCCTACTAATTACTATCTGTGTTTATCATCGCTTGAACCGGCTTCTAATGCTCCAGTTGGCGCGGCTTGGTGAGAGTAGTCGTGGCTCCCGGGGGCACAGTCCTATGGTTACAGAGAACTCAGTCGAGTTCCGCCACGGAATATGTGAGCGAGAGGCGCTAAGTTGAGTCTGATTTGGAATCTCTTCGTTACCGAGACCCATTTGGTACAGTTGGTATGTTGTTCGCTTGACAACCCAACTGTCAGGGTTTCGATACTTGGTGGTGGATGCGCACTGCTGATGAGTCCCAATTATAGGACGAAACGGCCGTCCAGTGCTTCCTCTATTCCTGTTGAGGTTTCTATCAGACTCAATGAATTAATTAAATATATATATATATATATATATATATATATATATGTAGCGTAGCGATTTTTGTTTTAACATCCTAAACTATAATGTACACCTGTATTAATAGCCTGTATTAGCAAAACGAATTTTATTACTTACTTTTTCTGGTAAAAATATAAAAATCGATTTTCTATTGGTGCGTCCATTTTTTCCTTGTACTGGATGTGTATATATATATATATATATATATATGTGTGTGTACTGTGTAGCAATTTTTACATGTTTTTATATCCTAAAATAAATAATATTGTTCAAGTCAAAAAATGATTTCGTATTTTTCTGCAACCTTTTGCTTAAATAATTCCAAACTCTTCCAGTGACCGAGTCAGCGACCTGACCTGAACTAAATTGAAAACCTCTAGGCGATAATGGAAAAGCATGCCTGTAATAGGAAAGTTAACACACATGATGATGTTTTTTCGCGAATTAAAACAATACTAGCAAAAGTCTGGCGAAGGACGTTGACATACTAAAGAATTTAGTCTATAGCATCCCCTGAAGAATTAAGGCCGTTATTAAAGTTAATGGTTACCCAAAATATACTAAATTATTTTTTACTTATATAATGTACGCATGTACACCTGTATTCTTACCCTGTATTAATAAACGATTTCTATTACTCACTTGTCGTGGTTAAAATACAAAACTCGACTTTCTACGATTGCGTCCACTTCTTTCGTCGTAATATATATATATATATATATATATATATATATATATATATATATATATATATATATATATATATATATTTTTACATGTTTTTTTAATATCCTAAAATAAATAGTATTGTACAAGTCAAAAAATGGTTTCTTATTTTTTTCTGCAACTTTTTGCTTTAATAATTCCAAACTCTTCCAGTGACCTCATCATCGACCTGACCTGAACTGAATTGAAAACCTCTAGGCGATAATGGAAAAGCATGGCCGTAATAGGAAAGTAAACACAGAAGATGAGTTTTTTCGTGAATTAAAGAAACATTAAAAAAATCCGGCGAAGAACGTTGACTTACTAAAGAATTTAGTCTAAAAGCATGCCACGAAGAAATAAGGCCGTTATTAAAGCTAAAGGTTACTCAAAATATACTAAATCTTTTTGACTTATATAATGGACACATGTAAACCTGTATTATTACCCTGTATTAATAAACGATTTTCACTTGTCTTGGTACAAATACAAAAATCGACGTTCTATGGGTGCATCTATTTTTTTGCCTCGTACTGTACATCAAGGTAAACACTTAATGAGTCATTAATTAATTATTCTTTATTATAGTAGAGATTTCCGTAAACAAACAAATGCAGTAACAAAACTACGATTCATATAAACTTGTGGCCTCCTTGCATAAATGATCTGCCATCCGATTTTTTTTTATCGATTGCTTTGAAATAATTTACAATATTTACATTGTTAGGACTCTTATCCTTATCTTTATCGTTACATTTCTGCCATTATACGCTCCAGACTTCTTCAGGTGATATAATTTTGAATTTCAAACCGAACATTTTATTTTGTCCACCAGGGTAGAATTGTTCTAGTTCCACGTGACATGCCTCTTTTGGATATCGCAGTTTCAGTTATTTCCCTTCAGATACTCAACTCCCCCAAGTATTTGTTCATCTCTGCTTTTGAACTCACAAATCAAGTGACTGGATTGCTTCAACCAACACTTATCCACTGGCTCATGGAAATATGACAATGAAAATAGGGACAACAGTCCAAGCAGTGTAAATAGTCTCCGAAATTTAGGCAGATGCATTGAAACAGTTCGCACGCTTTCTGCTTGTGCATTGTCTCACGAAAGAAACTTCCCACAAAAGGTTGCGGTGAAATTCCGTACTACTTTCAGTTCACGCGCACTGAACAGTGTCTCGTTTTACCCAAAGAGGATTTATTCTAAAAACGAGTTTTTATCGCGAAGTATAATTTTATAATTATGGATGGAAAATACGAAAAAAATGTATGTGACTTGAGTATTCAATATTTTACAACTATTCATATATCAAGTGGCAGGTTCAAACAATACATTTTTTTTTATATTTCTTCTTGAAGTGAAACAAGTGAAATATATTTTCCATTTTCCAAAGACACATAAGATTTTCGGAGGATCAGCGTGTAATAGATTATCATTCAATTAAATGATTTGAAAAATTCGTTGTCTCGAAAATCAGGATTTGCCTAACATTGACCAGAGGTTCTCGTAGCAAAATGGTAACGATAGAAGAAGGTACTGATAGACTCATGTAGACAGACAAATAAATTGATTCTATAGAGTGATCAAAGCTTATGAATAGGTCGATTGCAGTTAATAGACAGAAAGACCGAAGCAGAGATGGCCAGAGAGATTTGCTTTAATTGCCTGTAATTTGGCAAAAGGTCAACAATTTATGGCCAATTCGATAAAGATCGAATTCATTTGAAGTGGCTTGTAATCAAATTCACAAATAAAAGATCGAATTCAATTTAGATAACTGACCATCATGCGAACATATGCATACTTTTCGAATTATTCATAGGAAATTATCTTCAAAGTACATGATTTACTAAGTCTGACACAATTTCATGAGCAGAGATCAATTGTTTGATATTTTGCCTTAATAAATACACATTTATATATATATATATATATATATATGTATGTATGTATATATATATATATATATATATATATATATATATATATATATATATATATATATGATAGCGCATATTATATTGAAGGCTGGTAATGAAATGATGTTCGATGTAAAATAACGCAACGAACATATAAACAAATAATAAGCCAATACTTATCATGAATCTATTATTTTTTTATTTCTCTCTATATTTATTAGGAGTTGGTAGGTCCTTTACCGTCCGGTTTACACTCCTCCACGATTTTAGAACAGGAGTAAAATTTATCTTTGTTTAGTATTTAGAAAATTTATATATATACATATATATATATATATATATATATATATATATATATATATATATATATATATATATATGCATGTATGTATATGTATGTATATGTGTGTATGATGTAATTTAAATTTGGAATTAATTTGTGCAATATATATTTTAAATACATCATTTATTCACTTTTGTTTATTATACATTAAATTATGTCATTTAGCATCCTCCATAATTTACCTAACCTTTTCATTTAGTCTGATGAATATTCATGAGTATTTATTAAGTTTAATTTATCTTTACTTAAACAACATTATTACTTTTCTTTATAAATACTTTTTCAAAATAAAATCTTTACCCTCGTCTTGATAAATTTCATCATGGGACGAAACGCGTTGGCCAATTTTTGCTTTTGTCTTTATTCATATTGTCATTTTGTAGATATATTTTTAGTCATATCTGAAATTTTACATACATACATATGTACACACACACACATATCATAGCACAGAGTACAAGAAAATATTTTTTTCTTAACAGGCCAAACATAGTTGCGATAATATTAGGTTTTAGAGTTGCAGTATTTCATCGATAGAAAATTAAAGGTTGAAAATGACGCTAAATTATTAAAAGTGAATATTTTGCCTTCATTTAAAATCTTAAGTTGTAGAGCATCGTTCCACAAAGATACCGATCCAATATATACAAGGAGAATGAAGAATAGATTTTCTGGAGAAGCGAATAGCATATTATTAGGTGGAGGGTACAATAACCTCCCCACTTTTCTGCTAAATGATTTCACCTAACGGGAGTAAGGTAACGATGTATAAAACAGTATAACATTTTTAATCACTCTCTCTCTCTCTCTCTTTCTCCTTCTCTCCCACACTCGTATTAACTAAAGTTGTCGCATTTCCTCATTTGTGTGGCCTTTTAGTGTCCAGGCAAACCACATGTCGCATACAATACAGAACACTATATCCCATTGAAAAAAATCTTCATGCGGCGACAATAATATCTCCACTAATCCTATCCAATAAATATATTTCGCACTCCACGCCAGAAATTATCACAGTTCAACAAATAAGACAATTATTAATGATTCCAATAAAAAACTAGGAATCCTATCAGTATCTGTCTATATTTCTGAGATGTGGTATTATGTACACTATTTACATTATTCGGACTATTGTCCTCATCTTTGTCGCCATATTTATCATAAGGTTTCGGGCTTTCAGTATCTGTCTATATTTCTGAGATGAGGTATTATGTACACTATTTACATTATTTGGACTATTGTCATCTTTGCCGCCATATTTATCCCAATATTTCGGCTGTTGTACGCTCCGGCCTTCTTCAGGTGGTTGGAATGTCGAACTGAACACTTTATTTCGCTCACTGGGGTAGACTGTCCTAGGACACGTTGCACAGTGGATAAAAGCGTTGGTTAGATCCAGTGACAAGACCAAAAGAGTGTGAGTTCAATACTTGGTTAAGGCAGTGGAGTATTTTCAGAGAGAAATTAACAGAAGATAACTGATAACTAACATCCATTAAACATGGCATGTGGAACTAGAACAGTCTACACCAGTGAGCAAAATAAAGGGTTCAGTTCGACATTCCAACCACCTGAAGAAGGCCGGAGCGTACAACAGCCGAAACGTTGTGATAAATATGACGACAATGATGAGGACAATAGTCCGAATAATGTAAATAATGTAGGAACCATATGCTATTAAAATTTTCTTTTTATATTGTTAGTCACTTTTTCAGTCACAATAGAAGTTTACTTGTAGTTGAAGGATGTATTTTGTTTTCCTGTTTTATATCTTCTTTTAGTTTCTTTTGCATATTTCATCCCGTGGAATAAAACCACTAAAACACAAAGGTTTACTGAGTGTAAGAGAAGAGGAGAAAAAACACTCTGTTAAAGATGTTGGCTGCTTTATTTTGTTTAGTGGCATATGGATCATTTAATGCCGAAATCTAAATAATTTGAACACAATTTCATAACTTCAATTAAATATATTTTGAATGTAATTATATAACTACAACTACAGATAAAAAATATTGCTGGCCATTTTGCATTAAACATGTATTGTTGATCATTTATTATAAAAATGAATTGTTGGTAATCTTACTATAAAAATGTACAGTTGGTCACTTTACTATAAAAATGTACAGTTGGTCACTTTACTATAAAAATGTATTGTTGGTCATTTTGCTATAAAAATGTATTGTTGGTCATTTTACTATAAAAATGTATTGATGGTCATTTTGCTATAAAAATGTATTGTTGGTCATTTTATTATAAATATATAGTATTGGTCATTTTTATATGAATATATATTGCTGGTATTATTAATATAAATATATATTGTTGGTCATTTAATTTTAAATATGTATTGTTGGTCATTTCTTATATAAAAATATATTGCAGGTATTTCTCCTCTAAAAACGTATTTTCATAATTTCCTAGTTTTTCACTATTTCCCATAGCTGGGACCCTAACCAGTACTACCACCCCGGCTCAAGATAGACGTGGGAACTGCAGCAATTACGGATGTAGTTTATCATTATATCCAGGACTACACCATTAAGGGGAGAGAACAATGAAAGAAGAACAATGAATAACACGACAAAAGAAAAAAATTCACTTTGCATTAAAATCTTTAAGGGCAATAAGCCGGAGCAGAGTTTTATAAGCAAGATATGTACGAGAAGTCAGTGTTAGCATAGAACTTAAGGTTACATCTAGCCATTTCAACAATAAGGTGATGAGATCTTGCCGCCAATCTAGTAATGCCTTTAAATTCATAAAGTTGAGGTACCACAGAGGAAAGCCCATCAGAACAATTACCATGAAGATATGCATAGAAAAGAATAAGGGAAGTTACATTAAGGGGGTGTGAAAATGATTGAATTCGAGGTGCCAGGTTAGGACCAATAACACTGCATATTATTCCTTGTATTTTATCAAGAATCTCTAAATACATAGCAAAATCACACGGCAAAGCATGGACGAATAGTGCACTTATAAATATGTAAGATAGATTCTCGCTAGAAAAATTGTCTAGGACGATACAGTGAACGAACTTTCCTAGCAGTAGACTAGCAATTGATTCAATATAATCTTTCCACTTTACGTCAGTTTGAGAAGGTGCAATCAGATTTACGATTAAGTGAAAACTAAATAGTATAGTCATCAGTATAGATACCTACATGACATCAAGAAGATCGTTGATAAAAAGTAGGAACATCCTAGGTATCTGATGGATTAATGCAAAAAATCTAGAAGAATGGCCGTTAAAGACATTTTTTATTTCGCGATTTGATATGAAAGACTGATTTATTTTAAAAAGTTCGACGAGAAATACACTGGCATTTGAATGTATGAAGAAGTACATCATGACAGAGTTGTCAAATGGTTTTCAGATATGCAAAGCAAAAGCCTGTGGTTCACCAATTTTATCTAACGCTTTCAGGAACAATCGATATTACATCAGCAGTGGACCTAGAGAAGCGAAAGTCATATTGCTTGTCAGAAAGAAGAGACTGCAAGATGAGATACTTAATCAATACAGAATGCATTTGAACGTCTAGTACTTTGCCAAAAAGAGGGAGGAGGTTAATAGCTAATAGCCCTGTAGTTAGACGGTTCAGAGTCGATTCTCTCGCCTCTCTTTTCTCTACTCACACGCACACAGACAGACACTATATATATATATATATATATATATATATATATATATATATATATATATATATATATGGAGAACAGTCAATCACACTTCCGTGGTTTCAACCTTTCCGTATCTTCAGGCGATTCATGCTAAAAAAAAAAAAAAAAACTCGAATCGCCTGAAGATACTAAAAGTTTGAAACCTAGATAGCGTCATAGGCTGATCTCCTAATTCTGAAATTTAAAAGCTCTTCACGTTAAATTTTTCTTTTCTTTTCTTTATACGTGTATTGAGCACTTTTAAATACTACTATTTTCTGGTCTCTACAACTTTGAATAATATTAAATCGGAGACTTCAGAAAGGAATACCTTATATTTCACGAGACCGATAAAATTCACATTCGCTTCGTCAGACCTTGCGGTTTCAAAACAATGAGTGGATTCAAAAATTCTTACAGGAATTAACCGGAAAACGAAATGAAAAACAAGATTAGCGGAAGTTGTGTTTTAAGATAGTTACATAGAGTAAGAAGGGAAGTGCGGATGCATAGATTAAGCCTTGTGTATATATCTGGGGTCACTTCATGGTAAACACTCTTAAGTGCCCCCTTATTACACGATTAGTAATGTAATTGAGGACATCTTACATACTATCTAAATATTGATATAGAAATATGCTCGGGAAATAAATAAATAAGTATTTATGAATACAAATAGATAAGAAAATGAGTATGGGTATATTTGTGTGTGTATATATATGCATGGGTGGACATATTTACGTGAAAACATATATGTGTGTAAATGGATGCGAATTAGTGTATGGATGTAGGCATATATGTGTAAGCGTAATTATATGTGTATATAGAAAAATGTGTATGTATACGGATATAGGGATTTGTGTAAGATCTCCAGTTTTTCCATCTCTCTCTTCTACCCCCTGCCTCCCCCTGCATTTGAACGCCGTACTTTGCGAAAAAGAGGTAGGAGGTTAATAGCTAATAGCCCTGTAGTTAGACGGATCAGAATCGATTCTCTCTCCTCTCTTTTTCTCTACTCACACACACACACACACAAAACTATATATATATATATATATATATATATTTTATATTTATGTATATATATATATATATATTATATATATATATATATATATATGGAGAACAGTTAATCACACTTCCGTGGTTTCTTCCCCTCTGTCTTTATTCCTTTCTCTTGTCCGGTGAATGAGAGGTCAACGTCACAACCACTGTATCTCCTAGAGTCATATACCTCTTTCTTCTCTTCCTACGAAGCAAAACCGAATTTTATCGGTCTTGCGAAATATTAATTATTACTATGGCTTTCTGAAGTCTCCGATTTGTTAATTATATATATATATATATATATATATATATATATATATATATATATATAGATAGATAGAGAGAGAGAGAGAGAGAGAGAGAGAGAGAAAGTGGTAATTCATTTATATGTTGAAGTTATTTATTTTGAAATTGTAAAAATATTCAACTAAATGTCGTTACACCGGATATAAATCCAGTTGTGTACTTCTTTGATTGGATTTAAATTATGAATAGGAGAAACGTAACTAGATATGAAGAGAGTTTTTGAAAGAATATATACTGTCGTGGTCGGAAAACATTTCATTGAATACTTGTGCGAATCTATTGAAGTTACCGTTGTCCAAACGTAATCCTTAATGTGAAATAGATACGGTCAGAGCAAATACTGATTTTAAAGAAGTTTTCATTCACCGGCTTTCTACACATTTTCGATCGCCAACGTATTCGTATTTTTTTCTCAGCGATGAATATAGAGACCGATAGACAAAAACGAAACATCAAACTTATTGCCTAACTTTTGGTATTGCGTGTCAACAGGAAACAATGGAGCTCTAATGATGGCTCCAGAAAGACGATAACCAGGGCTTACGAGTAGAAAAGGCAAAGAGCACGAAAGGAATTGCAATAATACTCGTAATTGCGAAAGCGTTACGATTAATGAAGAAAGGGCAGCTCAAACCATAGTCCTCATAAACTTTCGGGGCACTATCATTGATTTTTATCGCATTTCTGCTCATCATGCATGTCTTTCGTGAAATGTTTGCAGCTCAAAATTTACTTGAAATTATTATTGCTTCCTTTTGTAGAGAAGATATGTGTTTACCTTTAAGGACTATTAGAAATAACCAGAAATTAAAACTACGTACACACATAAAGAATCTCTCTCTCTCTCTCTCTCTCTAATATATATATATATATATATATATATATATATATATTATATATATAAAATCCACCTTTATCTGAAAACGAATACAGTACAATTCTATCCTTCGTTACCTTTAATTTAAAAAGACAGCGAAATACGGGGTAGAGCAAAATATTATTTATTTTTATTAAATCAAAAACATTTTAAAAATCGCTACACAATTGCGATCGTGTTTCAACGCACATCAATGCGTTTCTTTAGCTGATTGTAAATTACTGGCGAGTGAACGATTAATTTAATTTCAATGGAAAAATAAACTACGTTACATTCAAACTAAGCGAAAAAAAAAAAAAAGAAAGAAAAATAGATCATGACAGGAAGATATCTGAAAACAAACCCCAGACATTAGTTTAAAGATTGATACAGATGGTTAGGTCTTTCGTAAAGTGTATACAAGCCAGACAATCAACTTTCCCTAAAAAATAAAACCAGAGGAGGTAATTTAACCAAATGCAAATTATAACTAATATAAGTGGTTAACTAATGCTAACTATACGTTATATAACTTGTTAGAATTAGGTTAAATTACCTCACACGATCGCAATTTTTAACGTTTTAATAACCCAAAATAAATTATATATATATATATATATATATATATATATATATATATATGAAGAAATATAGTCTTAAGGCATTCTATATTTATGGGATAAAGTGCTCAATATCAGAGATAGAGCGTGTGTAAAAGTGAACATATAAGCCAACACTTAGAGGCGACAGTCTGTTCCCTGTTAGACGCAATCTATTTTTTCTATTAGACGCAATCATCAGGCCACGAGTCTCGTAGCCTGGTGATTGCGTCTATCATGAAACAGACTGTTGCCTCTAAGTGTTGACTTCAATGTTCACTTTTATATATATATATATATATATATATATATATATATATATATATATATATATATATATATATACGCCCTAATACCCTTCGAAAAGGTAAGAATTCATCTCTTCTCCCTCTAGAAATAGGTTGAATCGCAGGACAGAGTGTAGTCTCTCGCTCTGGTTTGAAACCAGTCTACTGCTGAAAGAAACGGCAACCTCTTGCGGGAAAATCCGAAGTATGGTTTTTCAAACTCTCTCCTAAAAATAACGCACATTAGAATCACTTATCGAGAATGATAACATGAAGAATTTACCTTCCTGAAAAAAAAATCGACTCTGGTGCGACTCGAACCCAAGCTTCGTGTTCGTAAAGTGAACGTTCTGAACATTGCGATCAAGAAACAATAGGTTCTGCGAAGATGGAAATGGTAAAAATGCTCGACTGGGTAAGCATATTGTCTGTGTAGTATTACCCACCCACCGTTTTTGCCAAAGGAATTCTCTTAACGCCATTATAAAGCAACATAATAGGAAACAGCAGAAAGCACTTTCTACTTTCTATCTCTTCAGTCAGAATAAAGCCTATTGACTCGAGGTGTCTCAAACAGATACACAAATATAGGGATCATACACATAAATTTACCCATCTCAGTAAGGCTGTCGCCACAATGACGAAACACATTTAAGTGCCATCCGTGATAAACGTGTAGCCAATCATGTCACTTTCGATTCGTGACTGACTAGGCAGAAGATTTTCCCGCAGTAGTTTGCCGTTTCTTTCTGCTGTGCACTGGTTCCCAAACAAATCTATAGGATCTAGTCTATCCTACTATTCAACGTATAGCTGAGGAAGAAGAGGTGAATTCAGCTTTCCCAAAAGTATTTGCGCAAACGATTTTCGAATTCGTACTTCCGACTTCTCATACAGAAGAGTT
>CAHIKZ030001269.1:2112500-2167500 GCA_903632075.3 Acanthosepion pharaonis | reverse complement strand
AGAATTTATAACGTACACATTTGTGAGTTTACTTTTCCTCACGACCCCGACTTATTTTGACATTTAATTGCTCTTATCCCAAATGTAAATTACAAACCGGAGATACCAATATCAAGCAAGTGAAACAATTATCTACGAAATATTTTAACAGAGGACGAGAAAGTACGACACCGAAATCCGAAGGTGCATTGAGATACTGACAGATGCCTTCCAAAAGTTAAGCAAAGTATTGTGAAACAGAAAAACTTCGTTATAAATAACAAAAAAGAGTGCTGAACTGTTACCTGATATCTGTTCACCTATATGGCAATGAATGCTGGCCAATCTTCTCAAAGATAAGGCTTAAGGTAACAGAATGTGATTCTACAGAAAGATACCAAGTACTGAAAGGAAAATTGAATATCAGGAAGAGACTGCTGAAATGTTTAGGGTACATAATGGGGAAAGAGGACATGGAAAATCTGAGACTCACAAGACTGACTGAAGGCAAAAGGGACAGAGGAAAGCAACGCATAACATACTTATTGAGTTTGAGTAAATAGTTGATGGAACAGTGTATATAAGAAATAACAAAAAGAAAATATATTAAGATCTACAAAGGACAGGAAATATTGGAAAGCGACGATCGCCTACGCAATGAAGGGATATGGCACAGAAATATGAAAACTGTTTATTTTGGCACTTAAAAGGAGGTTTTACTTTGAATTCAAGATTTGTAATTTGGTATATTCAGTGTGCGAGCTATAAGGGGAATTTGGGTTTTTTTTTCACGATGCTAAATAACAAACTCTCCAATTAAAAGGAAATAAATGCAGCTAATTTGGGAAAATGAAAAATGATTTTCCGAATAAATTAATAGAAGAGAAAATAAAATTTAGTGCATACAACTCCAAGTTGAAATTTATTGGAATCCATAGTGGTTTAAATCCTATCTGATTTATGTGAGGACGGTTTGTCCATATATATATATATATATATATATATATATATATATATATATATACCTTGTTGCTAACAATGTGTTCGTTAACACCAATGAAAACCAACATTCCTATATTTGTCACAGTACATTTGAAATTTACTTCCATTCAAACTCATATTAGATGCCATTTGCACTATTTAAATTATTCGGACTATTGCCCTCATCTTTGTCGACATATTTATTACAACGTTTCGGTCGTTGTACACTCCGGCCTTCTTCAGGTGGTTGGAATGTCGAACTGATCCCTTTTTTTTCGCACACTGGAGTAGACTGTTCTAGTTCCACGTGCCGTGTCTAATGGTGTCAGTTATCAGTTATCTCCTGTTAATTCCCCTCTCCAAGTTCTCCACCGGCTGAACCAGGTGTTGAACTCACATTCTTTGGCTCCTGTCACTGGATCTAACGTCTTTATCCACTGTGCCATGTGTCTCGAAGGACATATGGCTCAGTTAGTTAGATCCTGTGACACAATACCACATGTCAGAAATATAGACAGATACTGAACGGCCGAAACGTTGTAATAAATATGGCGACAAAGATGATGAGAATAGTCGGGATAATGTAAATAGTGTACATAATGCCTCATCTCAGAAATATAGATAGATGCTTTTTGTTTCTTTTCTATGTAGCAAAGAATGTCCATTGGTATTATAGTGATAATAAGAAGGACAACGATGGAGCTAAAACCGATTTGCACCATTTTCCATTTTGTCGGTGGCCTAATTACAAAAGTAGGAAAAAAAGTAGAAACATCTAGTGTAGAAAATCTAGAACTGAAAGAAAATACCTGTTAATTGCTAAAAAAAGATATAAAATGACAATTATGGTATTGTTTGTTTATTTTTTACAACATATCAACCCCAATGGTTTATTTAATGCCGACAAGATTTTTATTGCTGTTAATATATTTTTCAAAAAGTATTTCTGGTAATATATTGTCCAAAAAAGTATTGATGGTAATTATTTTTTTTCAAAAATGTATGCTGGTAATATTTATCTTTCAAAAATATATTGCTGGTAATATTTTTTCAAAAGGTATTTCTGATGATTTTTTTTCCAAAAATGTATTACTTGTAATTATTTTTTCAAAAATATATTGCTGGTAATATTTATTTTTTCAAAAATGTATTGCTGGTAATATTTTAATATTTTTTTTCAAAGAATGTATTGCTGGTAATATTTTTTCCAAAAAAGTATTGCGGATAATAATTTTCACAAAAACGTATTGCTTGTATTAAAACATATTTTTACACTTTTTGACCCCGGTTAATTATTTTCCCCTTAGCCGGGACCCTAACAGGTGCTACCACCCCGCGTCACGGTGGGATTGGGACCACCAGCAATTAAGAGATGGTTCCACGCCCCTCAAAACCTCCGGATCAGAGGTTTTGCTATTGGACGCAGTTTATCGTCTTACCCAGGACGCGGATGCATTTTATCGTCATACCTCGGACGGGGCAATTATGAATACATTTTTTGAAATGATTAATCGAAGAAACAAAACAGTAAATTGATTTTATAATTACTGGAAGAGCCAGTACTTTTATAAAGATGTAGTCAACAGAAGCTAAAATAGGAAGCGTCCATAGAACTTTAGCTGGCAAAATCAAATTTGGCTTAAAATTGAGAGAAACCGAATGGTTCGCAGACAGAAAACATATTGTAATAAACTTACGGAAAATTCTTTGAATTTTCAATGAAAGCAACAATATATGTCTGGCGTTTAGGAAGAAAAATTAACATATAATATAAGACTAAAAATTGACAAGTAGAAATAGAAAAGAAACTATTATAAAACACGAAAATGGAATAACAAAGCCAAAAACGTAAATTCAAAACTTGATCAGAGAATAAAATCATCTTAAATACGAATGGATAAAATACAGACCTAATTTAACCGAAGAAAGGATGATTAATAAGAAAGAAATTTACATTATTTACATTATTCGGACTATTGTCCTCATCTTTGTCGCCATATTTATTAAAACGTTTCGGCCATTGTACACTTCCTTCTTCAGGTGGTTGGAATATCGAACTGAACCCTTTATTTCGCTCACTGGGGTAGACTGTTCTAGTTCCACGTTAAATGGATGTCAGTTATCAGTTATCTCCTGTTAATTTCTCCACTGCCTTATCCTAAAACATTAGGTTTATAATACCCAGAAATTCATAGACAGAGGAACACATGTGACAGTGGATAAAGGCGTTGGCTTGATCCAGTGACAGGACCCAAAGAGTGTGAGTTGAATACCCGGTTAAGGCCGTGGAGAACTTGGAGAGGGGAATTAACAGGAGATAACTGATAACTGATATCCATTAGACATGGCACGTGGAACTAAAACGGTCTACCCCAGTGAGCGAAATAAAGGGTTCAGTTCGACATTCCAACAAACTGAAGAAGGCCAGAGTGTACAACGGCCGAAACGTTGTAGTAAATATGACGATAAAGATGAGGACAATACTCCGAATAATGTAAATATGAGAAATATAGACAGATACAGAAGGAAATTTGTTTAGAAGTTTTTAGAAAAAAAGGTAAGAGCTTGAAAGCTTCTTGGTCCTCCTTCCATATGGATGAATAACAATTGTTTGCATTGAAAAACTGAAACTGTGAAGATGTTAAGGATAATTAAGAAATACTATGCAAACTTGAATGCTTTGAAAAAAAATAAATAATACCAACCTTCACTTTTGATCTTTCTGGTGATGATCATGAGATAATAACAGACAAACTAAGGTTTGCGCTTGAAAATGTGAAATGCAGAAAAATACAAGTCGAAAATGGCATAGTAACAGACGTTTATAAAGATACAGGCGAATTCATCAAAGATTATCACAAATAATTATCCAGTGTAAAGGTAACATACATAAAAGTGTCACTTTCAGAGTAGTTTTCAAGGCTAGTTTCAATCAGATAAAAACAGTATAGAGAACAATTAGCCACACCAACTTCAATTCATCGGTAGTCCATCAACAAAAACATATGAACAGGTAAAAAGAAACAACAGAATAAATCAAAACGTTTTCAGTCAGTAAAATACTCAGTTGACTTTAACTTATTACAAAATAACATTATTAACAAATATTATATAAAAGTTATTGAGAATACATATGATATCAGTACTTCAATAATACGACTGCTGAAAGAAACAGATGAAATAGTATTTGGAGAAAACCGACAAGCAATACAGATTCCGATCAGCTCGGCCCACTGCTGATATCCTAGATGTCATTACTCGCATATTCAGCCAGGTGTGAGACAAAATGTATTCATCTCAAGGCCGATCATATATATAACGAACCCTTTAACAAGGTGTGGCATAGAGTTTTGCTTACACAAGCTCTCCCACTATGGATTCGCTGGAAATCTCTTCTTATTTATCAAGTCTTTCATAACGGTTAGGTTAATAAAGATAATTGTTAACACCCAGTCCTCCGAGGTCCATGAAATCAACGCAGGCTTCCTACAATGTTAGTCTTCTCGGTGCAAATCTCTTCCTAATTTATATTAATCACCTGTCCCAAATCATTGTTACCTACGGGTGATTCCTGGCTAAGATCTAGCAACTGTTTTCCCCCTACCAGGGTTAAGGTATTGTTTTTTTTTGTGTGTGTATGTGTAGCGGCATTGATATATGTGTGCGTATGTGTAACTCATATAGGTAGAGGTTGGGAAAATATTTGGAAGGAAGGAAAATATTTTTTTTTCTTTTCCTTCGCCTGATGATTAACATTAATGAAAATGAGGATAAGTGTAAGCAGAATGTGATGTTTGAGTGCGTTTCTCTGTGTGTGTGCGTGCGTGTATATGTCTCGCGGGGGGGGATCAAATCTGTAATTACCACTTCAACTCAAGCACGCCGCCATATTCGTGATCAGATAGAAATTGTGGCTGTGTTTCCTTCCTTTTTTATGGAAGAGTGTACACTGTTGGTGAACCAGAAGTCATCCGCGATTGGACCAATAAATTGCTATGGTCGTATGGTGTGCATTTCGGAAGATGAAAAAAAGTTGTAGCTGTCGGAAGGTACACAAGTCGATAGCCAATCAGTATCGTCTGGGTCACTGTGGAGAGGGGGTATGATGCTGAAAGACCCGAAACCCCTAATGAACCTCGGCTAGAAACATCACTGATGACGTGTACTAAAGCATCCAACAGATATATTTAACGGAATACTCCTATCTTATCGTATATGGGTGCACCTCCAATGTTCTAAATGACGAGAGCTTGGAAGCTGACTTAACTCTAACATGTAAATGAGTGAAAATTGGCTGGTCCCATTCAGTAACTCAGATAGAGAAATAGTAACATTCCGTCATCATTTAGATGACCCTAAATTTTCGTCTATGTCGACGAACATGTGTTCTGCGAAAGAGGCTATTTGTCTTGGACGCCTATTGGGAATTAAGCAAACTACAAACCTCGCTAAAGATCAAGAAAAGAATAATCGGTTGAATATACCACCTCAGTTAGTACCCCAACTGCTCATGCTATCCTCTACCTTAACAAAATATCAGACCAAAAATTGAGAACTACTACCGTATATAGGCTGGAGATCTACAGTATTCCATTTTCGATCTTCGCGGGTGCTGACTGTTTTCCCCACTACAATCATTTTCTAACAAAGGAAACGTTTTCAAGACTCCAGATACTCTATCGCTATTTTCACCGAAAATATCTAACAAGTTACTTTTCTTAAGACGTTAAGACATTAACAGCTAAGACTCGCCATACAACTCTAGTGAGCTACCTTTATTCCCTTTATATTCTGTTATATACAATACCTATGAACACTAATGGGTATGTCCCAATCCTCATAAATACGTTGGACACTATTTTAAGTGAGGGGTAATATGCTGTTTAAGTAGTCCACCACCAGCAGTGGTTTACCTATTTACCGCTGGCGAGTATTGTATTTTGTTGAGTATAAAGATTACCATTTCATTTCCAACTTTCGTTTTGGTTATTCCTCATTCAGTAACCTTTTCTCGGTTATAATATATTCCATTATTGAAAAATAACAGCTTCTTACCTCGGACTGCTACGTTGAGGAACCGACTCTCAAGAGGATGCTTCCCCTAACAACAAATGTTTTACCCTGTTCAGGATTAAGGTTTACCATTATTTTTCCTACCTATTCTCAGAAACATCTTTCCACTCACAAAAAATATACTTCAGTGTCACTCTATCTTGATTGGCTTTTCGGTCTCAGATATGCTTAACATAGGTGAAAAGGTGGGGTAAGTGGATATGATTTGTTGTAAACTGTTTACTGAACGAGGAATAGACGGAAGTAAAGAAAAACGGAGAAAATTGCATCCATTTATCCTTTGCTGACCACATGTTACTAATATCAGAAACATCGAACGATTTACAGTTAATACGATAATACTTTAATAGGGAAAATTTCATTGTAGGTTTAAAAACGAACAGAAATAAAACAAATGGAAAGTTCACCTGTAACGGGAAACGTATTAAATAGATAATGGAGAAATATATGATCTCCAGAAATATATGTACATAGAACATATAAGCACTTCAGAAATATGTATATTTGTCATAGGTAAAACCAGAGAAAAATAAATTGGTGTATAAAGATAGGTTTGAGTACATCTAAGATATCTAACATATCCGTAATGCAAACACGTTTCCAATATATTTACCATGCAAAGTGTAGCTATGACGTGTTGTTAAGAAAGAAAATTTAACAAAAAAATAATCATTAAAAAAAACAAAAGTTGAACGTCAGGCTTTATATATATAACAGTTATTGTTTTAATAAATTGAGTAATACCCCAAATAGGCTGGTTAAATTTTAAGTATATATATATATTTGTATTACTAATATATCGTATAAGTCACAGAATATAATTTTGAGCTGGGAACCGCTGTTTTAACAAGAAAAAAAGAATTATTAAGAATTATTGAAATTATTATCTACAAAACTATACGAATAATACATGACCCGACTAGTTCAGTTTATCCCCTATTCCTTAGAAATGAAAACTAAAACAAAATGGCGTATGTAAAACTTGAAGAAAGTAACTAAATAAATATTAAAAATAAAAAAAATAGATAAAAATTAATCCTGAGCTGAAATTGATTAATATGTAAAAATAAATTTATAGCAAAGAAATTAATGTAAAAATCGAGAATTCAATAACTTAAACTGAATCATGGTTTTATTCGCTGTTTAGGGTTTGTTCTTGTAAAATAAACATTTTTGTCTGATTACGCTAGTGTATCGATGATACATGGGAAGGTAAGAATCTTTTGAAACTTTTTTTTTTTTTCATATATTTATCATATTATAACATCTACTAGTGAAAATCCCACGCTTTACTGTTTGAATTTTGCATCTCTTTTCCTTCTTTCTTTCTTTCTTTGAAAAGAATCAGCGTCTCTGATATGTCATTTCCGTTATTCCTTGACATCAAAACGGAATAGCCTATTAATCATGGAGTATTGACCGGATGTGACGTAAGTTCTTATTAAGTAACTATGGCAGGGATAAGCAGATGCTTATAAAATACTGAGAATGAATTGTTGACATTTACTTTGAAAACAAAGTGGTACATATTTTTGGTTTATTTCGAATTAAATCCGATAGAAATATAAGTGACATAAATTTATATTTCATTAACAGACTATTCGTTATACATCGATAAATTAATTGATTTTACACATTCGGTTTATTTTCTTTGTTATCCTAACTCTTTTATCTACCTTTATATGGTGCATATATATATATATATATATATATATATATATATATATATATATATATAATTTTTGGGCCAGAAACTTTTTATGAGCTACAAAATTTCCATCTTGAGAGGTTTGGTAAGATTACATTAATTTCGTTCATATTCGTTAAGGTTGTCAATAAATAGTTTTGTAGAATATGAAGAACATTGTTTTGTGTGGCTTTAATTACATTTTAAACCTTCTTCACTGGGATCTCTAGGACATAAAAAAACCTATTTCTAAATAATTTTAAATACATCGTCGTATATATCTGTATATAAATTTGTCTGGGACTATTAGCGCTTATAATACCAGCCTAAAACATTAGGCCCCCTCCCCATTGTTGTTTTCTAAGTTGGATTTGTTTACTGTTTCCATGGACATAACTTCTAGCTCAACCAACAGGTTGATTGAATAGATTTATTAGTAAAACACCTGCTTTGCGCAACTGTTTCATTGTGACGTTTCTATAAACGTTGTATTTTGGCGGCTTTCATACTTTTTGCCAATGTTCTGCATCAGTTTTCTCCTATTTACATTCCCAAGAGCAGATTCTTCAAATGTTTTCGTGTTGGTCAATCCAATTTTCTTAGGTTTATGGCCATATTACGCTAAAAAATCGGTTCTCATGCGACCACCGAAGTTAAGCAAAGTTGAACCTCGTCCGTACCTAGATGTGTGACCGATCTGGAATACCGGTGCTGTGAGCTGGGATGTGTGGATGGTGTAATGGATAACGGATTGGAATGAGAAATCAGATAGCCGCGTTTGAATTCCAGTCGGGTTCTTCTCCTCCCAGCTATGGTGTAAATAGTAAGACAGAAAAATCATTACTATCTCTTAAAAAAATACTCTGATTATGTAAATATATGTCACGCCTTTAAATAACCTAAAAATGGTTGATAATCTGTGAAAAACAAATCAATCAATTTGTTTACTTATTGTACCTTTAATTTTTCTCAAAACTCATTTCGTGACATTTTTCAAGTAAGTTTTCTTATGTTACCAATCTTATTAGCATCTTTTTTGTCTGTTCTTGATTGTTTTCCAGTCTCTCAATGTCCCATGTCATGTTTCTCTTTTGATATTATATCTTTCATACAACCAACTCCAATTTTTATATATCAGACATAGTTTTGTTTTATGGCACATCAACCTCAATGGGTCATTTAATGCCGACAACTTTTTCCTGGTAATACTTTTGTTTTGACAAAAATCTATTTCTGTTAATATTTTTCCTCAAAAATATATAGCTGGTGAAATTATTTTTTCAAAAACGTATAGCCGGCAATACTATTCATTAAAAAAAACAAAAACGTATAGCTGGTAATATTTTTTTCACAAACGTACAGCTGGCAACATTATTTTTTCAAAAACATATTATCAGAGGCCTTGCTGTTGGACGTAGTTTATCGTCTTACCCAGGACGCGGATGTAGTTTATCGTCATGCCCATGACACGGATATAGTTTATCGTCTTACCCAGGACGCGGATGTAGTTTATCGTCTTACCCAGGACGCAGATGTAGTTTATCGTCTTACCCAGGACGCGGATGTAGTTTATCGTCATAACCAATACCCGGATGTAGATTATCGTCTTACCCAGAATGCAGAGGTAGTTTATCGTCTTAACCAGGACGCGGACGTAGTTTATCGTCATAAACAGGACCCGGATGTAGTTTATCGTCTTACCCAGGACGCGGATGTAGTTTATCATCTTACCCAGTACGCGGATGTAGTTTATCGTTATACCCAGGACACGGATGTAGTTTATCGTCATATCCAGGATGCGGATGTAGTTTATCGTTATACCCAGGACGTGAGTGTAGACGCAATATCGGAAATAAAAATATCAATATATATATATATATATATATATATATATACACGGTTACCAAGCCTCGAGTTGCATAACGAAACCTCACACAACTAAATATGTTACTCTAATCATTTCTAATAGAAACAGATATATACAATGTGAAATTCACATGGTAGATTTATCGTGTATAACTACATAGTGAACAGTTTACCAAAGTCTATTGAGTAATTTGATTGCGAAAACATTCACTAGATTAATAAAATAACATCTGCCATATCGTATAAGCAATCACCTCTGATTCATACGTTTCTCAGATAAAAATCGCTGGAAATCCAATATTCCATCCTCTTATCTTAGCTAAGAATTCTAAATTAGCGAATATTTTGTAAAACCTCTTGGTTATTGCATGAAAAACGCATGGCAAAATAAACTCATTCAACAATGAAATATTTTCAAATATTTCAACTACAAAACTCCATTTGGTTAGATTAAATACTTTAAATCCCTAACACTTTTCTCTCTTACATATCGCTGACTCTGCTAGGATCTATCTATCTATCTATCTATCTATCTATCTATCTATCTGAATTTGTTCTATCTATTTGTTCTATCTATCTATCTATCTATCTATCTATCTATCTATCTATCTGAGCCTGTTTAGATGACTTTAGATATGGCTCTTAATACATTGTTATTTCTATTCTCTGTCATAAAATCAATTATGAATGTGATTTGCCTGAAATTCGATTATGCCTCAGTTCAATAATGATATTAACTCACGTGCCTTCGTTTCTGTCTTTTCACAGCTCGAGCTTGTCATCGAATCCAAAATAACACTTTTCGTGGAAGAATCCCAGTTCCGTGTTTGGGCTGATTTTTATCTCTTAACTGTCGACTAGTAGACGAGTATGGCCATTTCTGACAAGCATGACCAATGGTTTTAGTTCTCATCAGATCGACAATAGCTGTTGAAGCCAGCGAATGACTTATAAAGCTTATTTTAGATGTGAAAAACCAAGCTGTTCTGTACAGGACTTAACCTGTTTTGTAAAGTCTGTTCAGCTTTCTCATAGGGTTTTGTTTTTGTGATGGTTGAGACCGGAGCTATATTTGCAAGTTTTCTGACACATTCCACATGGAAAGTTATTTCCAGCATAGTATTGTTTGTAAGTTATGGTCAAGATGGCCAGGAAATTTGATCCTTCTTCTAGCTGACGACGTCTGTACTAATTTGCCGAATTGTTGGATTGAAAATTTTCCTCTTTACTAGCTGCAGGCTTGACATTTGCCCAGCTCATTTAATGTTCTTAGAAGAACTTACTGCCTCCATGACGTGAACAGCTTTCTCTATATTTATAAAAAAACACACACAGATATATATATATATATATATATATATATATATATATATATATATATAATTTAAAAAGTGAACATAGAAGTCAACACTTAGAGGCCACAGTCTGTTTCATGCTATATGCAATCGTCACCTGACGATTGCATATAGCATGAAGCAGACTGTGGCCCTAAGTGTTGACTTCTATGTTCACTTTTGAATTTACACACGCTCTATCTCTGATATTGAGCACTTTATCCCATAAATATAGCACACCTTAAGACTATATTTCTTCATATATATATATATATATATATATATATATATATATATATATATATATATATATATATAAAGACAGTAAGAAAACTTATCTTAGCCGACGCGTTTCGTCCTCTGACAGACTGTATAGTTCCTACATTTAGCTTGAAGACAAATGTAAGGATTTTAATTTGCAAAATTTTGATGGAAAATTCTCCAAACTGCCGGTATTGAATCTTATCATAATATAAATCTGAAAACCGAATTTTTCAAATATCTTAGTTCCTGAATGAATTTCTTCTTTACGAAGCCAACATACATAACTATAAAAATGTTAAAAAATTCAAAAAAAATTCTTAAGTTCATAACTTCCTTTTATCTAAAATCTATAATACATAAATTAATCTTAAATTAAAATAATAAAAAGCAAGAACATTTCCTCACTTTTGTTTATTAGATATTGAATTGTGTCACTTAGCATCTCCCATAATTTACTCAGAGAGACTGATGAATATTTGTGAGCCTTTCTTAAGTTTACAAATTTTGTAAAAATAAACAGCATTTTTACTTTTGTTTATAAATATATGTTGCAAAATAAAATTCTTACATTTGCCTTGATGAAGTCCATAAGAGGACGAAACCTGTTGGCTAAGGTAATTATTTTGTCTTAATATTGTCCTTTTACAGATATATATTTTAGTAAATACGATTTAGTGTTTGAGTGAAACCAAGGGTAAGACTCCATACGTTACTAGATTCTAAGCGTAAAAATCTATGACGTTGACCGTCGGCTCCATCAGGTGCCAATCTAGCGTATATTTGCTAAACAAAGTTTCAGAGAGAATAACAATAAGGAAATTAGCTTCCCTAACAGTTTCTATACACTGACTTCCTTGAAGGTGTCCTCTTCTGAGGAACCCATTAGTCCGCAAAAATATGCCCCACTAATAAAATATACCCCATTTAAAAATATGCCCCACTGAAGAAAAATACACCATTGAAAAATAATACCCCACTTAAAAATATACCCCAATACAAAATATTTCCTACTGAAAAATAATACCCATTTAAAAATAATACCCCACTGAAAAATATTCCCCGCTGAAAAATATACCCCACTGAAAAATATGCCCCACTTAAAAATATGCTCCACTGAAAAATATGCGCCACTAAAAAATATACTTCACTGAAAAATATACCTCACTGAAAAATATACTCCACTGAAAAATATACCCCACTGAAAAATATACCCCGCTGAAAAAATATACCGCGCTGAAAAATATACTCCACTGAAAAATATGCCGAACTGAAAAATATACCCCGCTGAAAAACAGTAATGTTAAAAGAAATAATACTATTTTCGGTTCCCGTGCGCAGTAAACATTATTTGAATAGTTTGAGAGCGAATTGTTTTTGCTGCAAATGTGTAATTCTCTGGTGTTTGTGATTCAGGTATTCTTCGGTAACGGTAAACAGTTCCGGAAAAGAAAATGGCGATTTTTTTTTGTGTGTGTAAATAAAACAAAATTAAAAGCAAACCAAAATTCACACTTGTTAGAAGCTGAAAGCACTTTTTGCCAACTTTCACTATCGGTAAATTTTAAATATGTTTCTCTTTTCTACGATAATTTGCCGAAACCCTCATGCCAATGGCCATTAGCCGACTTTAAATCACTGACGCTTATATTCCTGCTCTTTTTTTTCTGACAATAAGCAAAGAAAACCTCTTGTGTGTTGAGGACAAACAGATTTCCCCGCAGGTCCAACGTGAAAGCAAATTCAGAATTATAGATATATTTTATCTATTCCATTGCCTCTAACAGAATATCATTTGCTAGTAGGCATTTAATCCCTTGGTCTATTCCAGATTAAAGAGAAAGACTTCATTTTATCGAAATCTGAAAGATACACATCCTCCCATTAATACGAATTGCTTAAATAAATAAAAAAAAACGATACTAAATTGATTTCATTTTTATACTGCAGCAGATGAAACTTTCAAATTATGGGTTAAAGAAGTATAATTTTTTTCGTATAGGGAAATATGGATGTGCGCTAGAGCGATTTAAAAAGGTAATTCCAATGATGATTCAGCATGGCTTTTATTTGTGTTAGTACTTTATACATCAAACATGTGAATAAGACCGTAAAGGATTATGGGAAATTTATTTGAGCCTAAATATAGAGTTCAGTTGAATGTCATCAGTAATTCCCGGCAAATAAATGCGGGAGTCAAAAACTGTGATTTTTCACATCTATCTATCTATCTATCTATCTATCTATCTATCTGAGTCTTTTCATATCTATCTATCTATCTATCTATCTATCTATTGAGAGGGAGTGAGAGATCAAACATGAGAATAAGAGCGTAAAGGATTATGGGTAATTTATTCTGAGCCTAAATACAGAGTTCAGTTGAATGTCATCAGTAATTTCCGGCAAATAGATGCGGGAGTCAAAAACAGATTTTTCATATCTATCTATCTATCTGAATATTTTCATATCTATCTATCTATCTATCGATCTATCTATCTGAATCTTTTCATCTCTCTCTCCCTCCCTCTCTCTCTCTCGCTCTCTCTCTCTCTCTATATATATATATATATATTGAAAGCGAGTGAGAGAAAGTGGAGGAAAAGAGAGAAAGAGGGTGAGTGAGATTTGTTCAGTACTTTTGTTTATTTTCTGGCATACTTCAATATGCAAGTCAATGTGTTCAACCGAAAACTCCCTACACTCTGAATAAATTATAATTAGTGGAGGATATATACCCCTCTATACTCGTTTATTAACAGACTACATTGCTGATGCAAAAACTGCCAAACTCTTCCACTTAGTATCAGATCGGCTAAAAATAGGGTCTTCAAAAATATTCATTCCTCCTTACATGACCAACGCCGTGTCGCTTTGTCTGTTATAACAGCACACACATTTCTGAAAACTCTGACACTCTGCAGCAAATCTTTTTCGTTCTTAAAATGGTAAGAAGTCATCTCTGGTGGAATCGTACACAGAGACTCATGTACCCCAAGATTTGGCACGAAGACATTGAGCAGCATGGCAACTCGCTTTGTTATCTTTTCTTTGGAGGTTTTGGTAAAAACACGCGTGTAAATCTGTCAGTAATAAGCTTAGTTTTCTTTTTTCAGTACGTTGTCAACTTCTTACTTGATGTCAATGGATATGACATACCAAGGAAGCTTTGTTGGACGGATGATTACATAGTTCTTAGTAGACTCAGTGAGATTCAGGTTAATGGAAAATGGCAGTTTTCATGAAAATTGATTTCTAGGTGGAAGAGTTTGGCCGTCTTAGCATCAGCAATGTAGTCTCTTACTAAGCGAGGATAGAGGGGGATAACTCTGACGTATTTACCATATGTTGACCTTCGACGCGTATACTATTTCCATCAATGGTAAATTGATGTCATGATTAAATGTGTTGCGGTGATCGTATATAGTGGTTTTCCCGGCCCGGCTTAGATATGGCACAAGGCCGAAAGTATGAAGCACCCAGTGAGGATCGAACTCACTGCTCAGTCGTAATTGATTTAGTAAGACAAACTTTCTAACCATTACACCACCTCGTATATATGATGTCGTCTGCGTTAGGTGAATAATATAAGGTATGTAGCTGCACAGATTCATGACACCTAAGGTTTTAAATCAATTTTCGAAAATGAAAAATCTTTCTTCAAGGTTTATTTTAGTTTTAATTTCAAGCTAAGAGATTAAATTTTATACTTCCAATAAGCAAAGTACTTTGCTGTATTTCAAAACTCTAAAAAAGTTGGCTCCCTATGCAACGCCAGGAAATTTTTCAGATCGGAATCGATCCTTCAAATCTACAAATCAACCATTCGCTCTTGCATAGAGTATTGCTGCTATATATGGTCTGGAGCCCCTTCTAATTGTCTCAAGGTACTTGATAAAATCCACAGACGGATATGCAATGTAATTGGCCCTGATCGGGCATCTCGTCTGCAGCCGCTCTCTCACAGACATGCCGTTGCTCCCTCTGTTTCTTTTACAAATACTTTCACGGTAACTGCTCCGATGAGCTGCTTTCACTGGTTCCCAGACTTCATGAATTTTAGCGATCAACTAGGCTGGTATCTTACTCTCACCCTTTCACTGTCGAAACTGTTAAATGTAGCCGTCTCTTCTACTCCAATAGCTTCATGTCTCGCACTTCTCGCTTGTGGAAACCTCTCGCCATTTCTTGTTTTCCTAACTATAATCTCCAACTATTCAAATGTAACGTCAATCGACGTCTACAGATGCTCTGATCTATCCCCTATCCTCCTCTTCATCTTCTGCACATACTAAAACAATTCAAAATTATTTTTAAAATACTGAAATACCTCAGACTGTAATAAGCTTTTCGATTTATGATTACTAAATATAGTTTTACTTAAGAACAATATTCCCTAACCTTTACACCATAGAAAGTGAATTGTAAAAGATTTAAACACTTTATAACTTAATCTATTTAAAAAATGAAAACAAATCTTGCAGAATTCATAAATTATCGATTGTTCTCGAATATTTATATATATGGATCAATGATGCATTGTGGGTAATCCATTCTGGAGGTTATTTTGGCGGGAGTGGCTTGTTTATTTGGGTTAATTTATTTTACTTGTTTTTTATTTTATGTATGTATTTTATTTTTGTTTCGATGATTTATTAACGTAGCCAAAAAAACTTTGGGATGTTTGCATAGGTCGGCTTATTTAATAGTTTGTCTTCGTCTGAGAAGATAAAGCTATTTATTCGTCCAATCTTTGGATTGATTGTCTATTCTGCTATTTTGGTTCGGACAGTTTTTAATTTGTTTATTATTTTATTTATTTATTTATTTGTTTATTATTTTATTTATTTATTTATTTGGATTGATTATGTTTTATTTGTTTTTGCTTATTTATGTTTATTTTTATTAGTTCTAACGGTTATTTTAGCGGGGACGATTTGGTAATTTGTTCATTTATTTATTTACTTGGATTAATTTTTACATGTTTTATTCTTATCTATTTGTTTATTTTTTTTATTTACTCTACACTGTTTTTCGATTTTTGAGTAACGTAGTAATTTTTATCGTTATATAGTAGTTATAGCTATTTCGTCCAATTTTCGGATTCATGGTTGTAGTCTATTCTAACGGTTATTTTGTTTAACAAACTTTATTCATTTATTTGGATTGATTAATTTTACTTGTATTTCAAGTATTTATTTTTAATTTGATTTGTTCTATTTTGTCTTTGCCAACTGAATTTTGTAAACGTGTAGAGAAAAATCTTTTTGTCAAAATTTGATGTAGGTTTGTTGTTAAGAGGTTCAATTCCTGCGCATGATGACGAATAGAGGTGTCTGGATTTTCGGCCACATTCTCATGCACTGCAGCAACGTTTACAGCTGAACGGCGTAAACGAGCAGGCAGTGGTGTTTTCACATCTGCCTCCGACCGAGGTTGTTTGAATTTACGAACAATTTTTCCAATTGCCCTCTCGGTTGATCGGTTATGTTGCTCCCAAATAATTGCAAAGTGTGCGAAATGCATTTCTGTTTGAACGTCCATTTTCGTAATAGTCTTCGATAAGATTAACACGTTGTTTGAGAGTTAATCTTTCCATGGTTGAAATTGCCAAAGACTTAAGTTGTGAAATCTGAAAGAAAAAAAAAAAACGGTACGGTTAATTTACATTTCAAATCGGTCCAAGTTATTGGAACACTATATATAAGCCATATCTAATATAAGTTAAGGTCTCTGATGACATTATGACTGCTACATAATGAAAAGTATATAAATCTGTAGAAGAGGTCCTACTTGATTTAATATGTTCATTGATTTTTTTACGGCTTGTCAACACTTTACAGGTTATTAAAAACCAGAAATATTTTTAGATTGCAAGAATTTTTGAGATATTAATGTAATATTTTAGTGATTCAAATCTTTCTATATTTCTGAGATGAGGTATTATATACACTATTTACATTATTCGGACTATTGTCCTCAGCTTTGTCGCCAAGGACACATGGCACAGTGGATAAAGGCGGTATTTAGATCCAGTGACAGGACACAAAGAGTTTTTTGTGTTCAATACTTGTTTAAGGCAGTAGAGAACTTTCAGGGGGGAATTAGCAGGAGATAACTGACATCCATTAGACATGGCACGTAGAACTAGAACAGTCTACCCAGCAAACAAAATAGATGGTTCAGTTCGACATTGCAACCACATGAAGAAAACCGGAGCGTACAACGGTCGAAACGTTGTGATAAACATGGCGATAAAGATGAGGACAATAGTCTGAATAATGTAAATAGTGATTCAAGTCTTACTAGTTAACCCATAGCTAGAAGGGGGATTAATGAATTTGTACATCTCCTAAAGTATTTGCAAATAAGTTAATATAACGAATCTAACGCTAATTTGAACTCGGTTCTCCGATTAGAAATTCTGATCCATTATCCATTGCACCTCCCGCACATCCAAGCATACAACATCTGGTATTCCTAAGCGGTCAACCATCTAAGTTCTGACCATACTCGATGTTGCTTAACCTCGGTTATCCCACAGATCCCATTCTAGGTTTCTATATCTGACTTTGACTCTCACATCATTGGGACCAAGTTACTAGTGTGAATTGGACTCAGTAATTACGTTTATAACAGCACAGAACACCACGGCCATCTTTGAGTATCCAGCACATACGAGATATTTGGAAACCATGTGAAACTATTGATATAGACCAATAAATATAATCTTATTTGTTATTTGTCATGTCCTCACACGATGTGAACGGTCATAGCCCGCCACAATTTCCTATCCTTTATAGTTGTAAGCAGCATTTGTCACATAGTCTCCATTCCCTATTCCACCATCCATTTGCTTTTTAGGTCGGTTATTCTCTGTTTCAATCTGCTTCACTTGCCCTGTGTACCTTGTAAGTGGCAAATTTTCCAAGCTTTCTTTCCTCATTATGTGTCACAGAAATTGCAACTGTTTCTTTCTTATTCTAAGTGCAAGTGTTCTTTTGTTTACTTTTTCCTTAAGAGCCATCTTTTGTAGAACCATATTTGTTGCATTGTTTTCACTTCGTCTGCGAAGAAATCCTTCTGAATTCACTGCCATATGGGTGCACTAATATTACATTGTATTTCAACGCTCTTTTATCTTTTCCTAACGACATTTTCCAGTTTCATGATAGTTTTTGAAAGGCATTTTTTGTTATTCCAAATAGCCGTCAGAATACTGTGTCATATTTTTTGTGTTTATTTTTTTACTTCTGTAGACAATGAGATTTCTATAATTGTATAATTTTCACGTCTGCCAATCATAGGCCGTTCCGTTTGCAACCATACATTCGTTCTTTTTTTCCTCGTAATCCTTCATTTCTTTCTTTTGGAGTCTCTTCAGTTTTCTTTCTATGCCTGCCATAAAGACGGTGACATCTGCGTATCTTATGAAAATTACACCTCAAATTGTCTCAGGATAGGAACCTACTGAGATACCTACGTAATTTAAGCCGAAGTATTTAAATTTAAATTCCAAACTTTTAACTTTTAAAACCTTAAAGCATAAAGACGGATGACGTATATATAACATAGGCAAATATACACGCAACGTTAGTGATGTGACAATAGCAATGAGAATAAACTATAATAATCATGCTTTATCAACATAATCATTGAAGTTGGGAAAACCTATCTATCTATCTATCTTCTGCGTTATGATTATAGTAATTTGCAGAGAAACAGCTTTTCTCTCAATCAGGATATACATTCAATAAACCACGTATATCTAACCTATCAATCAACTAGTCTGTTTTCTGTCCGTTTCTTGTTACAATACACAATTATTATTATTATTTGAATCTTCTCACCTGTTGTTAAGCTTATTTATTCGTGGAACTTCCAAGGTTCATATGAATTTCTTTAAAGGCGGACCTAAATTTGCTATTCATAGAAACTAATTCGGCTTCTACAAAATAAGCACTTTTATAAACCGTAAGCAAGATTGCTTTTATCGGTTTGATTCACTGAATCGCCAGTTAAATTCACCTCAAATTTATTCGACTAAACAAAACATTCTAGACTATTCTCGCATGTTCTTGCACTTTTGAGCAGTCTGTCATGAATTAAGAACTGGCTGTTTTTCTGCAAAAATAAAGTAATTCCTCGTAAACGGTGCCAGATTGTTTTTTTTTTTTTGTCGTATTTCATTCCTCTTCTGACTTGAACCATGTAATTCTTATTCGAATTTCCAAACCTTGTACTTGTTTTGCAAGCTAGAATCTGTCTCATACATTCGGCTACCATTCATCCATAGGTTGAATATTGCTATCACATCTGCTCTGATGCCTCTGTCATGTATTTAGAAATTCCTAATGAAATACAAAGAAGAATCTGCAATATTATTGGTCCTGACATGGTATCTCACCGTCCGTCACTCAACCCGTGCGACTCTTCTAAAAATATTTTTCCAAGTAATTGTCCGATGAGCTTTCCTCTTTGATAATTAAACTTTATATATTTAACGGTACTACTGCATTACCTTACAGTTGAAATAGCCGTAAGTTCTATGCTAACAGTTTCTTCTCTTACACTTCTCGCTTGTGAAACTCTCTTCTCGTTTCTTGCTTTCCTGTCAACTTTGATCTCCAAAAAATTAAATGCCATGTCAGTCTTTTGTCTTCTTAATTCATAACTCTTTTTTCGTTGCTCTCTATCCTTAATAATGTTTTCTGTTTCTTATTCTCTCGCGTGCATAACATCTTGCATCTTGGAGGCTTTATTGCCTTGATTTTTTAAAATCATTTCTCCTCAAAGAAGGTAATAAAGTCACTAAGAATCAAGGTGTTACTGAGTGTTAAAAAATTTAAAAAAAACACTCTTAAGGAAAGGGAACATTAAAAGAACATTAAAAAAAGCTTTTAAACGATTGTAATTATTACTATTATTATTATTATTATTGAATGAAGTGGCAGAACGCTAAGACGTGACTCTGTAGTACAAATATTGGCAGCCTAGTTATAACAAATTTCTGATAAGATTATATCAGGTACATGCACAACAGCTAAATGTGAGCGTTATGGTGACAAGTTTTTTTTTAAAAACAAGTCACCGCATAACTTTCCAATTGGGACCCAGTTAGAAAAAATATTCAGCTTTGGTAATTTTATTATTCCACTCTTTACCAGCTACCACCGATTTTCTGCCTGAAACATTAAAACACTGCAAGTCTATATATCACAGTATAATTATTTAGATATATACCTGATAGAAGCAAACTAGCTAGTTAGCTAATTAACATGATAGATAAATTAGAAAGGTGGCAGATCTTAACACTTTGTCATACCCGGATGGAAAATATAGAGTTATGACTACATTGATAATTAATTAAGAGAAGGGTGAGAAAGAGAGAAAGATAAAAACAAGTAAAATAATGGAGAGTTATTGCTTTGTGTGTATGTACACTTATCTAAGTGTGCTTATATATGTGAAGCTGATTGAAAATATTGTCTGGGTTGAATTTTGGCACAATCAATCGACTTCCAACTCTGACATCGGGGATCGGAGTTAGAATCTGAATCGAGACACAGCAGAGCATGAAATAAATAATACAATGATCTGATATGACACGTGAAACGGCTGAAAGGCTTTCATTTCATTTTTTATGTGACTTTTTGCGTTTTTTATTCTCTTTCAAAAACAGTTTCGTATAAACCACACAATACAGGGTGCGATGGGTAAATTGTCGCCATTTTATCTGTTTAATTTCGTGCATGCGCGTTATTTCTTTTTGATTTTTTCGACTGCACAGTATAGTAGGGTCAGTTAGGCAACTTCTGTGAGAAAAAAGAAAAAAAAAACAACAAAAAAGTCATGCCCCAATTCACTACGCTAGAAATTTGGAAACGAATCGTACAGCTTGGCATTCGCGCCGGAAGCTGAAATACGAACATTTCAGTGTGTTTGAGTGTCAATCTGAGGACAGTGCAGATGATTTTCAAAGAGTTGGCTGAGTCTAATGGTGATTACGAATGTACGGCAACTTGGAAAACTCACTCAGATCTTTCTGATAAAAGAACTCCCGAATTTGTTGTTGAGGACATCAAACTCAACAAGGAGGCTTACATTAAATGCTTTATGGAGGTAATGCTACCCTGGCCAAGCGGGTGGCTGCTGGAAGACGCTATATCTTGCATCATGACACAAAATCAGGAGTACCCAGACAATTTCTGCAGCCGCATCACCCCTTAAATTTGGTCACCTAACTACCGAGACTGCAACCCTCTTGATTATTATGTGTGAAGCGTACGCGTGAGACCAACTCCGTGTAATTCCAAAGATGAACTGAAGGCAAGGATTATGGTAGCATTCTCCAACTTCAACAAGAAAACCATCATGAAAAGATGCAGAGTTCGAAGTCGTCTGGAGACTTTGGTTGGAGCCAATAGCAATTTTATTGAATAAATCTTCTTCTCTTTAGGATTTTAAATTATTTTTGTCTAATTTTTGTAAATGTATCTGTTAAAATGCGATGTCAATGTTGTTTTCATTTTTACGTCATTTAGACGACTATTTGTTCATCGCACCCTGTATATATACCGACAATGCTAAAAGACCTTATCATTCCAATAGGCCTACAAGTACTACTTATTGTAATATCACTATTAATAATAGTACTCGCAATACAAGATTATTTCTACATTTCCAGGACTAGAATCGCCTTGCAGACTCCAAATTTGTTCGAATTATTTAACAGAAATGAATGATTTCTTTCACGAATTTTATCTTTTTTATGCTTCTCAGTTGATGGCTTGTGTTGAACAATCATCCTCTTGAAACGACACACGAATGAGATTGAAATATATCCAGCAATTACAAATTTGTATTCCACAAATGCTTGCCAAAAGTTTGACGGAGAATTTCGATGATATCGCGAACAAATTCGTTAAACATTGCGCAGAATCCGATGCAAGAATTCTCATTTTTGAGAACTATCATCACAAAGGACATGAGATTGTGGAGAATCATGATCGCCCACGTTCCGAAGGGACACGACAAATAAAAGCAGAAAATAAAGAAGCGGGTCAGCATGTTCAGATTGGTTGTTATTTTCGTCTTCTGGCCTTCTTCAGAGTTTTGTTTTTGTACAGCTCGACTTCGCGAAGCAGACCCTTTATTAAACTCATAGCGGAATAGCCGTGTGAAAAGCGAAGAAATAAACAATCTTCAAACTCAGATCTAAAATTTAAATAAATTTAATCAATGATTATTTGTTTTCTTTCAAATTGAAAGAAAGGAATTACAAAGATCCTTACGAAACAAATTCACACAAAAATATTTTGTTTTCTCTCTTTACACTACAACCTAATTAATTGGGTTAGTATTATAGAATACATTGATTTATGAATGCGTGTAATATTTTAACAGTAGCAGTCGGTAGATAGGAAAGCTGTATTATAACTTTAGAAAGCAGCATTCATATGTTTCATGTGTGATTAATTTACTTTAAATTGCTAGGCTTTTTAAGTAGTTACTCGAATAAAATATGGGAAATATGTTGAGTAATTAATTATACAAAAGGTTTGAGAATATAGTTTTGTATAGCCCTGGTTGAAGTTTTACCAAAAAAAAAAAAAAAATCAGAAGACTGAATAGTAACTTAACACCACGAATATTTAGAGGGAGTATAGGCTCGAAGAAGCTAAAAATTAGCTTACTAAACTCAAATGTTTTTTGGTTAATAAATATTTTCCTAATTTTAAATATCTATTTTTCGGAGTAAATTCATCATTGATAATTTTCTCGGGTGATCCCTCAAATTTCGTAGCAGACGATAAACTTGATTTTTCAAAGGGTTCAGCGCGTTTGGAATAACGTCTCTAACTGGTTAATATATGCGAATGTGAAAATTCAAATTGGAGCCTACTTTCTTCAGAAAAATGAGATATTTAATGATATTATATAAATATATTGATTATTTTACAATTTTTAGAGAGTTCCACATTCGGCTATGAAATATCCAGGTAATCATTTAATTACTTTAAAATTTCAACAAGCTTACCGAATATGAAGCTAAACTCCAAAAAGTGTTGGTCTCCACAATAAATGAAAAGTTATGAGTATATCAATTCAGATGTGCATATTACTCGAAATAGATTGCAGAGTTATCTTAATGGATCGATTTAAAATCTTGTTTAAAATTTGACACCAGAAAATAGAATGAACGCTATCTTCTGACTGACTCAGTAGACTTAACAGTAGTGTATGGTTCTTCTGACTAACAACAGCAGGGCTTTTACCGGCTAGGAACTAGGAAAAAGTATTTCGTAATATGGAACGTTGGAGTCCGATACCACGAAAAGCGTGAAAATTGTTTCCTAGAATTAAAAGTGTGAAAAAAGTGGTGGATAAATATCTGGATCTTAGGTGATGCCTTAAAAGTCAGTGTCGAATACGAAAATGACGACTGTAGCCATCTTCACAAGAAGGCTTGGAATAAATAAAGAAATACTGAGAAAAACCTTGATAGATGTTATATCAAAGGAAATCATTAAGATGGTAGGATTAATATAATCAACAAAGAACATTAATGAAAATTACAGCTTATAGTTGAAACTTGATAACCAGTATATCCCATCAGAAATTATTGGCTTGAAATCTCAAAGAATGCCAATAATGATAGTGAGGAGGATGCTGGTATCTGGCGAAAACTTATCCTTTGGTCTTCAGTAAGAATTACCCAATATTTATGGTGTGAAGTTTCAACGAGTTCATAAAATATTAAAATCAGACTGGACAAGAGACAAGCTTATAATATGGATAAGTGAATTGGAATATGGATAACTGAGCGACATTCCATTCCAAACATGATCAATATTAAACAAAAGACGTGATCATCAACTCCAAAAATATTTCAACGCGGAAACAGGCAAAAATAGAAGATAAAAATGGCCTCATCAAAAATATAATGCAAAAGGTACCACTGGAAGTAATTACAGACTTAACCTGTTTATATGGAGAGGAAAATTCATATATAAAAACGACGGAAATATATCGCTCGTTAGGGAGGTGAATATTTTAATCCAAAAATGAACAATGAAATGCAAAATAGCATATAAGTAACATGTGACCAGTTCTTTAGAGATCACAAGAGAAAGTAACGAGGAAATGGTTAAGACTGACTCCAAGAATGCATCATTTCACAAACTTCATCCCTGAAAGATCGATAGAATTAAAGAAAATGAAGAATATTTTATGTCAGAAAACGATGAAGATGAGGTCTATACAGAAGATTGCATCAGGAACTTTAAATACCAAATTTCAGTTTAAAGGAGGATTGTTTTTTTTTCTAGGAGAATCATTATTCCCATTATTTGTGATAATCATGAGAGCGCCCAATTTCGATCTAATTGTTTAACATAAAAATTAAAGTAATATTAAATACTAAAAGAACTGTTACAGATTGCAAATGCCAGGATCGGAATGAAATTTCAAAATAGCCATGCACATTTGTGCAGACAGACAAAACAAAAGCAAATATGTAAGAGCCACAAGATCGACTTTGAAAATTTCTATTTTGTGTTCTCGCAAAAGAAATCATAAAGAGTGGCATGCCACCAGAATAATTTACATGACACAACCCAACTTGAGAATTTCCATTTGCGAGACACTGAAGGTAGCAACATACAGGATAATCCGAAAGTGGTGTTTATAATTTATGCTTTTATGCGAGCATTGGTAGAATGATAATTGCCATGTCCTCATTATTGTGCAATTCTGTAAAGGTTTATGTGCAGTTACCTTATATACATGAATGTATGTTTTGTTATCTTGTATCATATTTCTTTTATCTGACAAGTGCATATGGCGATGGTTCTGGAAATATAGCGAGGGGGGGCAATAAACTAAAAGTCACACATGTTAATGATTTAAAATAGATATTACTGTGTATTCCGAAAAAGCAAAAAGTGAGGTAATGTTACAGAACTGAGGTTATGATCAGGGCTTTAAGTGATTGGTCAGAATACATTGTGAGGTGTGGTTTTCTGACACAGATGGAATACTTTTGTCTCGGTTTTGCATATAAGTCTAAAACAGCGCGATGTCAAACGAGGACCGCAGAAATTTTAAGCGTCGATATGCTGTTCACACCTAAGTTCGGGGGACATGTTAATACCACCCGCGGAGTGGCGCTAAGCCAACGAGCAGCATGCGTTCCTTTGAAGTCCTTCCTCCTGCTCTCTCGTAGAATCTAAACTGCCAGATCTGTTCCTTTCCGTTAATCAAACGAATCAGAGAAAGTAACCATCTTTTCGTTAATACCATCTTATGCAGTAGTGTTGTGATGCAGTGACGACACGGAAACCAGGAAAACACAGATTACATTAAATATATTTTTAATTCATTCATTTAAATCAATGATTCTCAACGTGGGGTGCATGCCCCACCGGTGAGGTATGGCAATATTTTGGTAAGGTATGCGTAGGATGTGCACCCTTCGGCTTCCTATACGAACAAAATAAGTGGACAATTCGAGAATAAGTTATTAAGAGTGAATTGTATTCTAGTGATTCTGAGTGAGCGTGTTAATGTTAATGCGTGTATATGTATATACAAACAAGTAGTTTTTGTGTATTTACGTACATGTGTAATTGGCATGCAGGGTATTTCCCGTCTCCCCACACTCGCGTGTCCCTGTCAACAAAGGAGAGGGAATGACGCTCGTCGCTGAATGAGCCCATGTTTTGTCGGCCAGTCAGCGCGTGGAACATTCAGTTGGCTTCCTTCACATGAATTGCAGTAAAATCTTGAGTATTTATGAAATAAAAATAACTTACAGAATTTCAGAAATACCAAAGTGAATTTTAGAAATAACAAAGTGAATTTTAAAAATAACAAAGTGAATTTTAGAAATACAAAGTGAATTTTAGATATAACAAAGTTCAACATGGCCCCAAATCGTTTCGGAACCACTGATTTAAATGATACTATGGAAAAAAAGTTAACCCTCAAGTCACACAAACACACACACACACACACACACACACAGATAGATAGATAGATAGATAGAGAGAGAGAGAGAGAGAGAGAGAGAGAGAGAGAGAGAGAGAGGGTTATTTCAATTGGTTCCATTATAGTGGCGGTGTTAACGAAACATATTTACTAGACTCACCTTTTTATGAAAGTCAATTCCTGATTCTGGTTTGCATTCTGTTAAGCGATGTAATGATTGCAAAGAATATAACATCAAACTCCAAGAAAGTAAATCCGTTTTCAATTGGAAATTCTATACTTCATGTCGACCTCACTGCAGCATATGATCACATCAGCCTTCCGATATTCCAAATCATCTGAATGCATCGTTCGAATAGAGGTACTGCAAAATTGTACATGTCTAGTGTAGAAACCAATAGTGAAACATCTCAGCAGGATTACAAGGTGGAAATGAGAGCTCCAATCTATGTAGTCTTATGTCCTGCTCATTTACAACACGTATGTGAAGAAATGGGAACATTTTAACATTCCATACCGCAGCCCCAAATAAATCTACCAATAGATCAAGTTTTCCCTACGGAGGCGTGCAGTAATGTACTGGTCACAAGTAGCCCTATGTAGACGATAAAGGTGTATTTATAGTTCCGATAAGAATACTCTTGAGCAGAAAATCAATGCCCTTTGCCAAGTACGTTAAGAAATGGGACTCAAAATAAACCTTTCCTAAACAGAAACTATGATATGGAAATAATGTAAAAGCGGCCACGATACTTACCTTGAATCTTTCATAAAATTCGAGATGTAGATTTAGTAAATATAAAACATTTTAAATACCTCTGTTAAGGGATCTGTTATAAAAATATTAGTATTGCGAGACCGGAACTACCTACACAATAGACTCTTCCATGTCTATATTAAGTATGCGACACAACACTCTAGAGAGTGAGTGACATAGAGGGACAGTGAGAGTCTAGTACGACTACCAGTATTGGACACTAACATATAGTAAGCTCCGCTTACACTATCTCTGTAACCTGTTGTTAATATATCTTTCTTACATCTAATCCGTGTTCCGTGTTTTCCTTCTGTGCTCCCAACTTTGGCTCCACATCAATTAGCATGGGAGATATGGAAAATGAAGATAGGATAGGCTTCGCTAAATGTAGTTTGGCGCAACACTGCAAAATGATACATAGCCAAAACATTAAGGTTAAAAGTCGAGCCATATTCCTAAACAGCGTCGTCCGATCGAGACTTGTATATGGATGTCAGGCATCAAACCATTCTGGGAAAGCGGTTGTAAACGTCTTAGTGTTTCGATGGGTACGTGGCCGAGTGGTTAGAACGTTCGCATTCTGAACATGAGACCCGGGTTCGAATCTCACCATATCAGGAAGGAGACTTTCTGATGCTATCGGAATGGAGGGGTCGATCCCAGTGTGCAGCATCTTTGGAAAATGCCTGAAAACCATACAACGGGTTGACACTGAGTGAAATTCGGTAGACGGAACCCTTGGGGGACGTCGATGGCTGTGCTAGCAGGAAGTCCCAATTAATCGTGTCCGAGGGCAGTCATCGTGTCCGAGGACATGCGCGTTCTTGTCGTGTTCAAAATGTTGATAACACGCTCTTTCCCAGAAACTGTAACTACACTCTGCTCAACATAATTGCAGTATAATTCACGGAGTGATGAAGAAACACAAATGCGCCTGAGCAAGCGCCTGCGACAGGGATTGGCTAGCATCCCTAGTTGATGGGTATCTTTGAATATGAGTGGCCAGCTATACTGTTTGGTTATTTCTGAACGAGTTTGTCACCATGGCTGACATCCATATGAGAGAACTAGGGCGTTCTTTTTAAATAGAAAATCCAAAGAACTAGCGTATGAATCATGTTCAGGATATCAACGTATCGCTAACACTTTCTCAGTGGATTTAGTAAATAAGATATTTAAAAAAAAAATAAATAAATAAATAATCATTATTTTCTCTATTTTTCTTGAATCTCCTTTCTATTTTGCTATCAAAACCTTTTTTGCTTTTTGAGTTTATCCTTTTTTTTCCTCGGGCTCTCCTAATTAAACCTCGTTTACAGCACATAAACACGGACGATGTTTTTTTTGTTTAGTGAAATTCTGGCACGGATTTGACAACCGAAAGTTAAGTTATCTGATCCTTAATCAGATGTCATAACGTGAAAAATATATTTGCTTTTCATTGTTTCCCTGAAACTTTAACTTGTTATTTTCCTTTTAGCATTGCTTGATTCCTGTCCGATTCCATCCTGCGTTTGAAGAATTAATGAACTTGTTTGTTAAATAAGTTAAAAGTGAATAGGATAAGCACGATTCCCTTACATTTGATTTGCATTCTGTTCCTGGAGAAGTGTCTTTTGAATCGATGCTTTTTCTTCATCATTTCACGTATTTTGCATTTCATATAACTTCACATTTCCTTCTAAACTCATTTATTTTATCTTTTCCTATTTACACTTTTGTATGTTTTCTTTGGTTTTAATTTTTGATATTTATTTATGCAGTTTATATTTCTTTATGCTGTTTTAATTTATTGTCATCAATTCTTCGTTTTATTATTACCATTTCTTATTCTACTCTTTTATTTGCTTGATTTATTCATTCTTCTCTCCTTAGGCCGTTTCCTTCTTTTGTTAGTTTTACATTTCCTCCATTCAATCTTTTCCATCTTTTGCTCATTTTACACTTTCTAATTTCTTACATCTTTTTCCTTCATTTGCGAGTTTTATCCTTTTTTTTCTCCCTTTTTTTTCAACTTTTATAATTCTTTCTTTTATTCTTTCTTTGGTTCGTTTTATTCTTTCTTCTTTGATTTTCCCGTTGATTTTTTTTTGTTTTATTCTTTTTGTTCTCTTCACGTCCCTTCTACTGTTTGTTTTATAGTTTCTTCCCTTCTCATCATCCTTGTTTCTTGTGTTCGTTTTATACTTTCTTCTCTCACCTTACTCCTTCTCTAGCATGTTTTATTCTTTCTTTTCTCTTTCTTCTCTTTCCTTGTATTATTTTCTTTCTTCTTACCCCTTCACTTTCCTTCTCTTTTTTGTTTTATTCTTTCCCTATTCTCTTTCCTAAACTTCTTCGTTTTGATCTTTTTCTATCGTCCTTATCATTCTTTCTCTTGTTCATCTTATTATTTCTTCGCCCACTTCATTTTTCTTCTCTTTTTTCTTTTATTATTTCTTTTCTCCCCCTTCTCTTGTTTGTTTTTATACTTTCTTATCTCCCTCTTTTCTTTCATTCTCTTATTGGTTTTATTCTTTCTTCTCTTCCACTTCTTTCTCCATCTCTTGTTTGTTTATATTTTCTACTCATCCCTTCCTCTCTCCTTGTCTTGTACGTTTTCTTCTTCTTCTTCTTTTTCTTCTTCTTCTTCTTCTTCTTCTTCTTCTTCTTCTTCTTCTTTTCTTCTTCTTCTTCTTCTTCTTCTTCTAATCTTTTTTGTATTTTTTCTTCTCCCTGCCTTCTCTTTTTCATTCTCTTTTTTTGTTGTATCTTTTATTCTCTCCCTCTTCTCTTTCGTAGTCGTTTTCGTTTTGTTCTTTCTTCTCTTCCTTCTCTTTCTTTCTCTTGTTCGTCTTATTCTTTCTCCCCATTTCTGTTTCCTTCTTTTTCTTCTTCCTGTTTTGTCCCTTTTCTTCTTTACGTTTTCTGATCGCTTTCCTTTTCCTTTTCTTTCAACTTTCTTTCAACTTTTCCCCTCTTTTATCTTTTCGCTTTGCACTTTTCTTTATTTATTTATTCGCTAAATGTTTCACCTTTCATTGTCATCGTCTAATTATTATTTGTCTTCTTCTTCCATACGTATTTTCACATACTGAGCTAGAGACAACATGCCACGATGCATCTTGCTATGTTATGGGAAACTTTTCATTATCCACACGCATTAGAATAAGTCTGATATCAATTCCGGAAAATGCTCAAGAATAAAATATATATTGTATATAATAAAGACGTTTATTTTACGAAATGTTTGGTTATAAATCACAGGTTTTAAGTTAAATATTCTTACTAATAGCAAACCATAAAGTTTTTAATGCTTTAGTCACAATCATTATGTTATCCTAAATTGTGAAAAACAAAATAATCTAATATTAGAGTTTTACTAGGCCTGTTGGATAATTGGATAATTATTTTATTTTAATGGATAGAAAAAGGATTTCCATAACACTAAAGAGACACAGGATACAGCATACATATGGAGGCGACTGAAGAACATGTCCACTTGACCATGGAAAGAATATTGGACTGAAATATTTGTGCTACAATTAATCTCAAAACCTCCGACAACGGTAGAAACTCTGGGAAGTCAACAAGGCGATTGAAACAAGATAAACAAAAATAATGATGCAAATTATTTGTCTTCTTCTTCTATACGTATTTTAATATATTGAGCTAGAGACAACATGCCAAGATGCATCTTGCTATGTTACGTTAACTTTCCATTATCCAAACGCATACGTTTCACAATAGTGAGACTATCTCCTTTCAGAACTTCATAATACGAAAGGAAAGTCAAAAGAATCATTCATCAGAAACAAATGATTGATATAACCATGATAAGTGGCGTTTGTTCAATAGTGACAATGTTCCAATTAATTTAAACAAGGTTGGATAAAGTGAATAAACAACTGAGAAAGTGAGTTAAATATTATTGGAACTACAATTAGAAAGTCACTAGCCATCGCCAAACAAATTTTCGCTGCTAATGAGTAATTTTGTGGACTAAATAACATCATCCCCGATGTTTTTCATCAAATCATATCGAGAACTCCACCGTCTAGACTATCATATATGACAGATTTGCTAAACTTGAAGAAGGCTGAAGTGAATATTTTCTTTTATCCAGACAGTACATTCTTCTCAATTCTTTGTTCGCGGTTCCAAAACTGGTAATAATTCATTTTCTTGTTGATACTTTCTTTAAATATTTCATTGAGCTGGTGCTACCGTATTGCGTGATCTGGCAATTCAGCTCACAAATCCTAAGTGGAACAAAAGCTGTAGAAATGCGTGCTTTTATTCTTAAGACCATGTACATTAAATAATGCCTGGAGATTACAGCGGCAAAACGTTGAGACAAATCCACTAAAGATAAGATGTATTGACAAAAGAATAGTTGAAATATTGTTTGCAGAGTTTAAAGTAGTGACTTGTTGACTTTGATCTGTGTGATATAGTCATTAAAAAATTATTAGGACCGCTAAATAAATAAAAAAAATGATTGTAAAATTATCTATAATATCAGATGAGTTTACATCAAGAGATAAAAATCGATACTAAAAAAATTCAAAATATCATTTTATTTTCATTTACTTTAGATATATCTAACTATGGTAACTTGATTCACTTTTTGAAGAGAAATTCTTCACTATGATGTTACTGGCTCAGTCGACTTTGGTAATGATGGGAAGTTTGTCCTTTTGGCGAATCAAGAGAACACCGACGCTTCTAGCTTTAAAGTAAGTGACCACGAAACTATCTTTAATAAATATATCTCAATAAGTAAATGTTTTTTATTTTCTTATTGGCTGCTATTTTATATAAGGGGGAAATGCATTTTAAAAATGTGTTCGCGGTCACCATTCTGACAAAAATATGGATACAGGTAGTTTCGATCGTCGCTCCGAAAGTATTGCGTCGTATTTTATTATTTTGGCCCATAACTTTAAAGGCGGATGTTATAATTTTGGCAACAGAAAGCGAAGATTTCCACCAATAAAGATTCGTTGAAAACAGTAATTAGCTATATGTTAGCATGGAAAAGTGGTGTCTCGTAGAAATCGTAATGAAGTAGTGATGTATTATTTAATACCTCCATGAAGAAAGAACGCACACATTGGAATTTATCGACGTTTGCTGAAAAATTAAGCAGAATCAGTGAAATAAAAAAATATATAAGTGATTGCTTATATGATTCACTATTGGCGATAGAGATCTTTGGGAAGAAAATAAGTTGATCGCCTTCGGTGATGTAGATTTTCATTCATGTGGCATACATTCTCTTGTTTAAGTCTATAGGCATTGCTGATGACGACATCTAAATTATTATTTTTCAAACATTGATCTTCGCAGTGTAATATTATGAATTCTGTATCTATCGTTGTTCCGTGGAATCAAAGAAATAATTACTATTGTAACGTCCGACATAATCTTTTACATATATCTTTAATATATTTAGTTTTTGCGAGCATAAGATACTGGTGCATCGCTTGCAAAAAACATCAACGGTGCGGACTCTGTGAGAAAAACAATGTTCAGGATTGCAAAGATTGTACTAAGAGTTCCATATTATTTTGAAGATGGAAACTACTCTTACTTCTTCAGACCTTTTCTGACTTTCATTTGCTATTCTCGATGAAAGATGGACTAAGCGGAAAAAGATGTCCCTGGAAATAATGATGGTGACATTATTGTTATAAAGTGGATCAAATCCTCTGATGTAGATTTTTACTCAAGCAGAATGAAGTCTCATGCTCATATTCGTCTAAAGTGCTTTTGTGAATAAATAATGTTTTTTTCTGAAACGTTACTCTTCCCGACGGTATTATTGGGAATTCTGTATCTGTTGTTGTTTCCATGGAATTAAAGAAATAATTACTTTTGGAACGACCTACCATAATCTTTTATATTTATCTTTAATATTTCTAATAAAATAAAAAAAGAATGTCACTTTATCAAACAAATCTTGGCCGTTCGAATCAGTGATGACGTGGAATTTACAAAATTATCCGTCTGAATAGAAATTGGAGAGTCTACCAAAGAAAAGAAATGAAAAAAAAAACGAGGGCATCAGTCCGAAGAATTATTATCATAATAATGTAAAGACAACAACTATAAATGATATAGATGCAGACAATAGATAATTTGGTGGTAGAGATAGTTGCTTTTTTACCATCGGTATCAATGGTCGTTTTTGTTTTAGTTGAGACAAAACCAGTAATGATGTAAAGACAACAACTAAAAAAATATTTCAAGCGAGACAAGTATGCGATCTAAACCTCAAATCTTGAATGTTTAAAAAGTGGAAATTGAATTGTCAAAATGAGATCAACTCATCCTAAGACATTTCTTGTGTTTGCCTCATACTCGTTTCATTACGAAAGGCAAAAAATAAAGTCTTTGCTCCCGCTTTAATGGATTAAGTATGAGAAAAGAATGGACTCTGTAACATTTGTTGGCAAAATATTTTCATCCTTGAGCAAATTAATTGAAACAAGACTAATTCCGTTATTATTTATATGTTTTGTATTTTTCCAATGAAACATGACCCAGTGCACATGTTAGTACTTCGTATGTCCATTCTACGAATCCATGCAGATTGACCATAGATTTTCGATTGGATTTAAATAAGGTGGTTTTCCGGGCTGGTCTAAAGGACTTTGATTTGCTCATTGTTAAGACAGTCGATACAACAGTGTCTGAACGTGATAAAAATCTGATGCAATCATGATTGACGCAATATTTTTCAAGTTCAAACAAATTTCATCTTACACCATGAAAATAGATTCATATTACTGCACACCACTGCAAATGACCTAATCTGAGGAAAACATAAAAACTGATGACACCCTGTTACTCCAATGGGTCTAAAACTGACCGTATGGTGAAAGAAAGTAAACTAAAGCGCTTGTTTCAATTGATTTGCACAAGGATGAAGAAGACAGACATATCTTAGTCTGTATATAATAATTGGCATCCATCAGTTTCGAGAGAGGATGGCTCTGACCCAGAATGTTATGCCGCAGGATATATTATAGCTGTACAGTCCGACACTGGAGTGACAGTCTCAACTGAAATGAATGCACGTGAAGACGCTCTCCCCGTTGTCGCAGTGTTATTTTCTTTCCTTCGAGTAGGCTTCTCCCTAGCGGCAAGCCACTGTTTCTTCGTTCCTCGCTCCAATCCTCGATGTAAACCGCAGCTCCAACGTCAGCGACTGTTGACGACGTCTTCCCACCTATCGATCTACATGTCCATCACCCGCATGTCACTTTTACAAATGTCTTTGAAACGAAGATGTATACATATATATAGATGTGTCTGTGAAGATGGAATTTTTTTAGGGCCTAAGTAAAATATTGATGTAACAGAATCATCCAAACAGCGCCTTTTTTGGATTCAACTGTGAACTAACCTAAGCTTTATAAGATGTGAAAACGCATTTTATTCATATGATTTGGTTTGGAGTTATGAATATGCAGGTAGTGTAGCAGTTAGCGGCTAATTTGATTATAAAAAAAGAAGCATGGATGCTTTTTCAGAACGTTTCAGTATTAATCTCTTCAACTCTAGGGTCAATGGCTTTCTATACACGTATAATATTCACTTCCTCCTATCACCTCTTATATTCATATAACACACCTAATTCTCTAGCTACTATCAGGAGTGACTATTGAACCTTGTATTTGGAGAGTCGACATCAAATTTTAACTGAGATCATTAGCTCACTTTATAACAAAGTACGAATCGTTATCTTCTCCCGAAATCGATGGGTCAATAAACCACGTATTCTTGGTTTTCTAGCATTGGTTGGCAAACATTGAAGGAGAAAAACTCAAATCCTGTTTGTATGTTAATGGTTAGATAGAAGCTTTCTAGAATGGTTTAGTAATTGTGGGTTGTTGACCCCAACCCCGCCAAATATCTGGAATACTCCGGTGAATATGTCAGCCCGACAAAACGAACAATTGTATCAGGAGAAATCAACTCTTTCTCTCTGGTTTCTTCTTCATTTAGGAATGAAATATTTACTACGTGTGCAGTCTTTGTGACCAGACTCAAGTAAGGTTATTTAAATATGTTAACGTACGACAATCTAGTACCACATATCATTACTATCATAGTCAGCTTTCTTATCACAAGCTGCTCAATAATTTGGGCCTTGTGTCAAACGAAGTCAAAAGTTCGTAAATTTCGATATTGCTTTATTCATAAAATCCACCTAATCTACAAGCTAATCTCTTCCTCACCTTACAACAAAGAAAAATATGATAAATATGATATTGATATATATATATATATATATATATATATATATATATATATATATATATATATATATATATATATATAATGTCCATAAAGTTCGTGTGCACTTGAAAAAATTTATAACTTTATTTGTATTTGTGATAGAAATAATCTGTAAAAAATGTTATAAAGTTTAATTTACCTACTTTTAAGTATAGCTAAAATAAGTAATGTGATTTCAGGCATTACTGTAAGTCACTTGGCAAATGGTATCCGTGAACTGCAAAATCGTATTACCCTTTGTATTGCTAATGATGGAGGACATGTGGAAACTTAAATAAAATTTCAATAAAACCTTAAAAAATATAGATTTACTTCTTTCTAAGTCTTCTTACAAATTATTGCTATCGCAAATACAAATAAAGTTATAATTTTTAAAAGTGCATACGAACTTTATGAACACCCTGTATATATATATATATAAAGAATGTATAAGCATAAAATGTCTTAATATATATATATATATATATATATATATATATATATATATAAAGCTCAGTAATAATCATGTTTAAGCCTCGGCGACGTTACAAGAAAGGCGTAGACAGATCAAAGATACCTTCTGTTCATTGAAAAGAATGATATTGATTTTCTTAGCATTGCTAAACAAACCTGATAGGCATTCTCTATGTTCATGATAAGTAAATAATTCGTATTGTAGCCAAAGCAATATTATCTCCAAGGTAAGATCGTTTCCACAGACAGTCCTTAAATCTTTATCAAGGTAAGTTGCAAAGTTCACACGAAAATGAATAATTACGCAAATATACTGTTTCAGGAAAACAAATAATTGTTATTATTTTTGGTGGTGTTTTATTTTATATCCAAGTTATTTTCTGTTGTCATTTTCTACTTGTTATTCAGACGAATATCATAATAATTATTGCTTTCATCGCAATCTTTTTGAAGGAGGTTTTTTTTATAGAAGTCGTTCATGTCAGGATTCATTACGACGTTCCAGTTATTATCCTCATCCTTGCTATTTTAGTTATCTGTTGCGCATGTCGTTTCTGCATATGCATGGATGCATGATTAGTGCTGAAAATGACATTTATAACAAAACTGCACAAAGAAAATATCACAGAACAGTAATGGTGATTTTATTAAGAATGGCGAATAATTAATGAGATTTTAATTATTCGTCATCCTTTAAGTTAGAAATATTTTATGTTTCAGGTTAAAAAGGGGTTAAGTTTAAAACAAACAATTAAAACATATAGAATAAAAACAAGACCAAAATATAAAATAGACCAAAAAAATAAAAATAAATAAATAAACATCATCCAGTTAATTTATCTAGTGGTAAAGAAAATCTTACTTAGATTTTATCTTTGGCGCGCTTTGGGTCTCTTACTTTTAGACATGTATTGTCAAAGTTCAATCAATAAGACCAAGGAAGTAAAAGAATTCCAAAGAAATACACAGATAGAGAATTCAGTTTACTCTTTGATCAGTTCCGTCAGAAAGCCTCATACAGTTTGTATATAAGCGTCTATAATGTGTTGTAAAAAGAAGCTTACCTATAGTTGTTATAAGAAATAACAGCCTAATTCAATTTTATTTAATAGTTTTATTTTTTATTATTTGTCATCAACCAACCCTTAAATAATTATTTTTCTTCCTGTGAATTCAGTTTATTTCTGTCTTTTTTCTCTCCTGAAGCCCCTAAATTTAGAGTAATATTTTAACTACTTTTAACTCCAATACTTTTAAATAAACCTCTTGTAATGTAAAAAAAAAAAAGGAAAACTGATTAACTTTCGAGGAAGATAATAAAGCAGCAATCGGGCTTTAAACTTAACCCTAGAACACTAACCATGGGTATATAGTACCCAGCGCAAGTTTTCCTATTTTTAATTAAAATTTTCAGTACGTGATTTTCTTACCTAAATAATATGTTTTTCAGTTGCTATTAATGTTAACTCAAAGTACAAAGTTTGAAGTGCCTGCATGAAAATATTTCAAATAAAGATTTATATTTAATATTATTTTTTTTTATATTTTCAAAATCGAGTATATACCCATAGCTAGTAGTGGTAGGTCATTGTTGTTCAAGTTTCGTACTAGATCCTACTGAGTACAGACTTATGTCTTTAGATGTTTTACATACATTTGTCATCAATGTATTCGCTGTGATTCGTAAGGCTTTACCTTCAATAGACCCCAAGCGAATTTATTCACGAGAGAAAATAGAAAAAGGAACCGTCTGATGATATTTTTTAACCCTTTCACCCCAATCAAGGTGGGAATGCCATCGGTACGCGGGGTGGGGGGGTTACAGAGAGAATGCGAGAGAAAAGACTTGATATAGGTGGGGACAGAAGAAATGATAAAAGCTAGACGCGATTCAGTCAGGTAGAAGATGGCGATTGACGTTGCATTTAATTTTTTGAAGATTGTCGTTATCAGGGAAGCAAGCAAAAGGAGTGGGAAGTGTGGGAAAAGAAACTGTTGGCGTAGATGTGATGGTTCAGTCAGTTATGTGCGTAGGCGATCATGTATCTTTCGATATATGAATGACAAGGCAGATTTTTTTTCCCGCAGTAAGTTCCCATTTCTTTCTGCGGTTGTTGCCATCCAAGGCTATAGAACAACATCTGTCCTGAGAAGAAGAGGATTCGTACATTTCCCAAGGGTATTAGCACGTAAGTGAATGTAATGTATTCGACTAGAATTCGAACTCGGCTCTCCGCTTCTTCAATCTGAGCCACTATCCATAACTCCAACGTGCTCGAAGTGTTGGTTGCATTTACCTAATTCAACAGAAAAGGTGTGAAAACTAGTTGCACACTTAAACACACGTAGTCCGGGCACCAGGGAAAAAAGCTCTTCAGAGCAGTAGCCATGAAAATATTCGTAGAAAAGACAGACGGAAGCCATGTTATGTTGGTGAGAAATTGACAGAAGTCGAGATACCAAGTCAAGATAGATAGTATTGCAGATACTGCTTTGGGTTTTAATTATAATATTTTTTTCTTTCCATCCGTCCCCGCTCATTACTTCCGGTGCTGCATTAAGCAATTTAAGTCCTTATGGTGTTCTCTATAATGATTTCGCTGAGTTAAAAGCCAGATGATACCTTGGTGGTCGAAACCGCGGTAAAGTGCCTACGCGTGCTTCTATAAAGTATGTAAAATAGATAGGCTAGTTAATAAAACAAACGAAAGGATACCAATATAATCATTACAGAAAACATTTATTCAATATTAATTATTAACCATATGAGAGAAATGAAGCACAGAAAGAACGGGTTGAAGTTCGGATTATTTGAACACGCCTATGTCCTTCATCAACGGAGCCAGAAATAAACAGAGAAATGGGAATTACTCACCGACAGATGTTTTTGTAGACGGTGTATTTTCTGCTGGAGATCATATTATTAACAAAAACCCGATCTCTGATTCTTCGATGCGTGAAACTTTATATGGAAATAAATTTAAATTTAAAATTTTGATCGGCGTAAAAGCGTTAGGTCGGTTATTATTAGTATGAAGCATGAAAAAATCGATTATTTCCACTATCGATGGGAGTTGGGAAATGCAAAGTCGGTCTTGCCCTTCTTGCTAACTTGGAGCATGTGCATGTAAATTTTGGTGCAAATCCGTCGAAAATTGCGGCCGTGCATTTGTCACACACACACACACACACACACACACACACACACACACACACACACACACACACACACACATCCTGCCTTATATATATATATATATATATATATATATATATATATATATATTGTATTGAGCAATTTTTATTATTTTAGCTGTTGGTAGGGAGAGCTTTTACCTTTGATTGTGGTAGATGCTATTTTCAGTACCCTAATTATTTTATTAGATGCTTTTGTCAGGACCCTAATTATTTTATATTCAATGTTTTAAGCATTTTCACCCCAGGCAAGTCAGAAGTGCCATTATCACACAGGGGGGTTATGGAGAGTGAAAATGAGAGAAAAGAGTGGGTGTAGCGGGGATTGAAGAAAGGAAAAAGAACAGGTATCAACGGAACAAAACATGGTGACTGATGTTGCATTTAGGTTTTTGATGATTGTAGTTATCAGGGAAGCAAGTGAGAGGAATGGAGTTCCAATATGGAGAAGTGCGAGGAAAGAAACTGTTAGAAGGGTGGTTACATTTAACTATTTCAACAGTAAAAAGTTGGGACCTTAATGCCAATCTAGTAGTACACTTAAATTCATGTAGTCAGGGCACCAGGGGAAAAATGCTCATCAGTGCAGTAGCCATGAAAATATTTATAGAAAAGACAGAGGGAAGCCACATCACGTCTGTAAGAAAGCGGCTGAAGTCAAGAATCTAATTCAGTACCGATTACATTACAGATCCTACTTTAGATTTCTTTGAGAATATTGCAGTAAGGGAAGGTAGGGGAAAATGCTATGGATAAAACTTTAACTGCGCAACCATTAATAAAAATCACAGAAATGCAATCTATGTTGTTATTCATTTAAACATCATCATCATTTAATAGTAATATATATATATATATATATATATATATATATATATATATATATATATATATATATATATATTATTTAAAGTAATAATAATAGTAATAAAAGTAATAGATAGATACACACATATACAACACACATGCATATATACATACATATATATAAACTTACACATTTACAAACCTAATATATATTTTTCAGTGTTTGATGCAAAATAAATGTCTATTTTTAAGACTAAATAAACTTATTTTTATGATGACATTTAAGTATAAATTCTGGTTCAATAACTGACTTGTATTTTTGTACTTAATTATTTTAATATTTTCTTCCAGGCATAGTTTGCATCTGTTTATATATATATATATATATATATATATATATATATATATATATATATATATATATATATATATATATATATATGAATTAAGATCACATATAGATAGGAATGTAAGAGAATGATAGGATAACGGACAAATAGGAAATCTTTATAAATCTGACATGCTTTGCTTTTATTAGCACTTGAGATGTGGAGGTTTATTTTCCCCGAGGGTCGGCCAGGTGAAGGTGAAAATGGGGGCACGTCGCGCTATTTACTCGTTCCCACACTAGAACGAGATGTGACACAAGGTCGGTCTAATGTGGGGACCCGAGTGCGTACACCCGGGTTGGGACAAAAATTCCCCTCAGTCCCTGCAACCGTCGGTGGCGCGGGTCTCGGTGCGCGCACCGATCCCTTCCTCTGGTGCAATGGGAGTGCGCGGCCTCGGGCAGCTGTTCTCCAGGGCTGGGCACCTCTTCAGTATAATTTTCCTCAGTTGCCTCTCTGTCCTCAGACAGAGAAGGCCCTGAGCGCTCTCTGTCCAAGGACAGAGACGCAACTGAGAGATGATAAATAATGCGTGTACACCCCTAGGGGGAGCACAACGCTCTCTTAGTGGAAGAAATCGGTTGTGTTTATGTCGGCTGCTGTTAGCATCGTAGCTGTTTGGTCATATCTTTTGGTCGATGACTAAAAATTAACTTCCGTATTTTGACTGTACACATGGGTTTCATTTCCGGATATTACGTTTAGTTAGGAGGACTTGTGTATGTTTAGGTTCCATTTGTTTACTTTTTGTGTATCGTTCTCTGAAAAAAAACCAAAAAAAACTAAGTCACCGGAAGTAACGTCATTCGGACGTGTGAGTAGCCGGCAGTAACTTCCTGCCGGATGCGATACCCTTAACCGTGCCTACAAATTGATTACGTGCAAAAACAATTGTGTTTTTCCCATTTTCTGGCGCTGTCAGAACCACCACCGGGTTATTTTAAGTAGTCCTGTGAAGTTTTGTTGAAATCAGTTGAAAAATGTAGGAAATACGATCAAAATACGTATAAACGTACAGACACACACACACACACACAATCTGAGTTTTATAATGAGTAAGATTTTGTTATCTGAAAGACTAAGAAGGAAAAGTTTCACAACTGAGAAGAGAATGTAAAGAATTTCGTCGAAATTAGAACTCGACTTCTCCACCCGTCGGATGGGTAACTCTTACTCCCGCTCCCTAATACAGACGATAGGGGCAGTTAGCAGAACTAAACAACGCATCGGTTGAATAGAATCATGCAAAAATATTTAGTTAAAAATTATACCTTATATGTAGAAATTTCAAAAAGTGTGAAGATGTGGAGAGTGTTACAGAATGTGAAAGCCAGGGCTAGAATGGTCAGCGATTTGTCTGAGTGCCTCGTGGGTAGGGCATTCTGATATTGATGGATTGCTTTTATCTGAGTTTTGAATATAAGTCTAAAACAGCGCGAATTCAATAGACGATCCCAAAATTACTAAAGCGTCGATATGCCTCCCATAGACACGTTTGCGACCGGCTAATAGCACCCGCGGAGGGACACTGAACCAATGTGCGACATGCGTTCCTGTCACGTCAGTCCACCTTCTGTCCCTTAGAATCCAAGCTGCTTCTCTTAATAAAACAGATATAAAACGTAAATGGCCCTTTTCGTTGATATCGTTTTATGTTGTAGCGTGGAGATCCTGAGACGACATAGAACGCAACACACGTATCCGTGACTAAGTTGAACCTTTAGGTTGTAAGAGATCGGTTGTAGTTTGACCTGGGTATGGATAGGCTCCACCAGATCAACTTGCTAAAGACACGCTGCGGATAAATGAATACCTAGTTTCCTTTTAATACAGATATATAGAAAGGACTGATTGTGTACTCAGCGAACCTACGACAACAAACGACCTGTGATTGAAGATTTAGAAAAAAACTATAATACTAAATAAAAATAAAACAATGAAAATAACACATTATACCCATTCATAATAGATATTAATCGATAGATCGATAGACTTCACTTGCTAATGACTAAAGTGATCAAAGCTGTGCGTAGTAACTCGACGCGAATAAAAGAAGACACGATATACGACGAATCACGTGACGAAATATGTAGAACTTGGTTCGATGCTGTTGAGTATTTGACGAGAAAATGCAAAAATTCGAACAATAAGATCTTCACGCAAAGAACATCCTCACTTTCTTTTCGAGTGCTTGACGCTTCGCAAGGTGTTACAAAAATGGTGCACTACATGACGAAAAAGATGCTGAGACAATTTAATATGAAGAAATCTTATATATTTATTTCTTTTTCGTCCTCTTTACTATTCATAACTCAAACTAAAACTAATACACACACACACACACACACACACACACACACACACACACACATATATATATATATATATATATATATATATATATATATATACAGATGATGTCTGTGTGTCTGTCTGTGTGTCTGTCTGTGTGATACTTTTCACTCGAGCTCCATCCAACCGATTTTTGACCTAATTTGGCACATTCATTGTACAATGTAACAGAGAGGTTTTTAGCGTAAAAATTCGATAATTAAAAAAAATCAATAATCAATAAAGCTGATCAAAAATCAAAAAATTCAACTTTTTCCTTCGATTTCATTCAAACTCGGTATGTAGGTTACTTACATCATGACGAGCTCAACGATACCGCATTTTCATTTCTACGCCTCTGCGTCCAAACGAAAATCAATTTTAACACAAATAGATTTCAACACGAATTTTAAACTAAAAACTCGTTCAATTTTCAAGCAATCTAATACAAACTTCACAATAAGTAGATTGTTTAATAGTCATTTAACTTGATAATATAGTGAAAACCCACGTAAATAGCAAAATATTTCTTATTTTTTGTTGAACTTTCAACCATTTTTCATCAAAATTAACAATTTCTTTATAAATGTATCCTCTTTTACATCCCTAGTAGCACACTGAGAAATTTAATTTCAAAAGTCCAAAATATTTGTGGGCTAAAGTGGGTCTTTATGTTAACTGTTTCACCTCTTTATATCCTCGGCTAACTTCGATTGAATAAATACAGACTAATTTAGTCATGTCAGCAACTGTTTTGATTTAAAATGTTTTTAATGAAACTACTTTAAAGTAATTGCATAATTATTAAAATTTACTGAAGATCTAAAACATTGAAACAATATAACCCCGAGCAACGACCGCACAAGAAGTTTTTATCGATGGAATTCATTAAAAACAATCAAACATTTACGAAGGACATGCCGTCAAAAGAATGAGGTGAGAAGTACGAGTTTAGTATACCAACGGATAATGCATGCAAGCTGGGACGCAGTCAGACATTTCTAAACAGGAAGGCGTACATCGGCTAATATATATATATATATATATATATATATATAAGAACCGATGGCCAGATACCAGCACATGAGATTTGATTATGGTGGAGAAGGCTTTGTGCAGAACAAACCACACTTTTTGAAGGGCAGAATACAGAGACCTGGTGCACTACGTGCCACAAGGTCCCCAGACGACCCTTTGCAGGTTTTAAATTCGGAGTACAGGCTATAGAACCCAGTCTGTCCTGCTATTTACTCATTGCTGGAGGGAAAAGAAGAGGATTCATACTTTTTCCAAGGTTATTAGCATACGAGAGAAAGTATATATATATATATATATATATATATATATATATATATATATATATATATATATAAAGTCAAAAAACTCAGAGGCGACTGGCTGTTTCATGCTAGACGCTATTGTCAGGCCGCGAATGCTGGATTTTTCCTCGACTATTTATATATATGGTCAGTGGTGCATTATGGGTAATCTATTCTGGCAGTTATTTTTGCGGGAGTGGCTTGTTAGAATAGACGAAATAGAATAAAAAAACAAGTAAAAACAATTAACCCAAATAAGTAAATAAAGTGAATAACCGTCAGAATAGACTACAAAAACCAATCCAAATATTGGAGGTAAAAATAGCTATAACTACTATATGTCGATAAAAAAAACTACGTCACTCAAAAATACAAAAACAAATAGAATAAATAAAAATATACAAAATAAATATTAAGTAAATAAATATAAAAAACAAATAAAATTAATCCAAATAAATAAATAAATGAACAAAGTAACCAATCACCCTGGATAATATAACCTTTAGAACTAATAAACTTATTCATAAATAAAGCATAAATAAGCAAAACAAGTAAAAATAATCAATCCAAATAAATAAATTAAAAACTACCCACCCGCCAAAATAATAAAATAGACTACGGCAAGTAATCTAAACATTTGATGAATAAATAGCTTTAATTATCTTCCCAGACCAAAACAAACTATTAAACAAGCGACCTAAGCAAATACCCCGCAAAAATTTTTAATACGTTAATAAAACATCAAAAACGAAAAGAATAAATAATACAAAACGAAAATGAAAAACAAGTAAAATAAATCCAGCATTCGCGGTCTGACGATTGCGCCTAGCATGAAACAACCTGTCACCTCTGAGTTTTGAATTCAATGTTCACTTTTAGATTTATATTTACATACGCTCTATCTCTGATATTGAGCACTTTATCCTATAAATATAGCACACCATAAAACTATATTTCTAAAACTATATATATATATATATATATATATATATATATATATATATATATATATATATATAGTGAGCCAGACAAACCTACCTAGGTTTTCACCTAAACGGATCGTCAGGGAAAGAAAGCCTCACTTTCCCTGACGATCCGTTTAGGTGAAACCTAGGTAGGTTGGTCTGACTCACTAGGTGTATCTAGGTCTGCTCTACGGTTGTATTGAGCTCTTTTGTTAGTTGTTACTCGTATCGGGGTTTTTTCTTTGGGCTTCAGACCTGCATCTGTGCGATTTTTTTGTCGGCAGAAGTTCATGTTTGTAGCTCTTTCTTTTTTTAGAACCTTTTTTTCCTCGAGATTGATTTGATTATTAGCAAATCAAAAATTGGAGGGTTTTTCGAAACGAGTCTAGTTATCTATCTATCTATCTATCTATCTATCTATATATATATATATATATATATGGGGTCGGGTAATCGAAAGAATTTACAAGACCAAAAATATTTTCAACACAGCCATAAAAAAAGAATGAAAATACACAAGATGAAAATCTACCTTATATTTATTCCATAAAATCGGAAAAAATAATTCGCATTTGGTCAGTCTGAGTTCAAAACTCCCAATTTCTGAAAAAAGAAGAATATTATTAGACGCCGAACTTGAGATGAGTGCTACACTTTTGGGTGTGTGAGATTAACTCATGCAGATGAAAAGACATGAGATTGTGCTCATGTTATATGTATGAAATATTTTATGTATGTATGTAATTAAATAACTACAACGAATATTATTTCTTCCATGGATATAAGCTATTATTTTATTATCGAGAAAAAACATAGAAAGATATAGATTTTCTGCTAAATGTACAGAATGGGTTATGAACTTATTGAATACGTCCACAGATTCAATCATCAATACGTGCTTCTTTCTCTGTGCTTGGAGACATGTTTATATGCGCCACATATATTCAGATCTGTTTCGAATCCTGGTAATTGTCTCTTTCTTCGATTGCATTAGTTTTTGTGTTAGATTCGGTTAGACACTTAATCGAACTATAGGATATCAGATGTAAGTTTGATCGTAAATGGGAAGTGAGCAAGAATTTTTATAGTTTTGCTCATTTATATACTTATCGAGCAGTAATAGAAACTTTAAAAGTAATTTATTTAAAGTGAATTTTTTTAGGCATTCAACCCCAAGCAAGGCGAGAGGCAAGGGTTTACAGAGTTGGAGCGAGAATAAAGAGGAGTGATAGAGGAAAGGATGAAGAGATGGTTAGGGGATAGATCAGAGCATCTGGAGACATCGATTCACGTTACATTTGAATAGTTGGAGATTATAGCTATCAGGAAAACAAGAAATGGGGTGGGAGTACCACAGGCGAGAAGTGCGAGACATGCAATTATTGAAGTAGAAGAAATGGACACATTTAACAGTTTCGACAGTGAAAGGGTGAGAGCGAGATGCCAGCCTAGTTGAGCTCTTAAATTCATGAAGTCTGGGAACCAGCGAAAGCAGTTCATCGGAACAGCTGTCGTGAAAGTATTTGTAAAAAAGACAGAGGGAGAGTAACGGTACATCTGTGAGAGAGTGGCAGCAGACGAGATGCCAGATCAGGGTCAATTACTTTGCATAACCGTCTTTGGCTTTTATCAAGGACCTTGAGACAATTAGAAGGGACTCCAGACCATATATGGCAGCAATACTCCATGCAAGGGCGAATGGTTGATTTGTAGATTTGAAGGATTGACTCCGGCGAGAAAAAGTTTCCTGGCGCGGCACAGGGAGCCAACTTTCCTAGCGGTGGACGAAGCTATTGACTCAATGTATTCGTTCCATCTCAGGTCAGCGGAAAATGTGAGACTGAGCAGTCGCAATGAGGTGCTCTCGTGGAGTTGAGCGTCAGACATTCTAATGGGGGGGGGGCAGTGATGGTTCTCTATGATGAGTAATAGAGAGCAGTTTTGTTTTTGAGGCATTAAAGTTAACCAGCATTTTACTGCCCCAGTCCACAACCGATTGCAGGTCCTTTTCAAGACAAACGGACAGATAATTCTTCTCAGTTGTAAAAAAAAAAAAAAAAAATCGGTAGTACTAGAACGTCTACCAAGGATTAATATATCTAAGAAGTTTAATTTAAGTGAAATTTCAATGGCCTGTCTCTTTGGCTCATATCCTTTCTCCTCAGTAACATTCTCATTTTCCTTCGTTCTCTGTAAATCCTTTCGTCTTAGTGGCTTTATCGCCTTGATTATAAAAGAAGATCTGTAGCACAGACTACAGAACGACTGCCTGATATTATCAGGAAGATATATGAATAACCAATAGTACATATAACTAAAAAGTTCTGATTAGACATTAGCTTGATTAAAAGAGGATTAGGTGAAAGGAAGGTCAACTGAAATTAATTCGGATTATAAGGTCTTATGTATATACGTCTCTCGTTCAGGATTCATATAAACATCAATAATGTTTCATTCGTTCTTCGTAAACCCTTGCGTCTCAGTGGCTTTAGCGCCTTGATTGGTGTGAAATGATGAAAAAAAAAGCGAATAAATGTCACTGTCTGGAGGCTGTGAATGGGTGAACTACCATGAAGTTAGAAGTCATCGTGATCGAGATATTCAGCATAATTGTCATGCTCAAATTGATGATCACGACGGATAGATTTCACTTGCTTAACTCCTAATGAAAACAACCAGAAACAGTACCTAATTTCCTTTCAGCGTTGTTTTGATCTAAACTAGAAGTGGATCTATGTGGATGTTGAGCAATCACAAATGGACCTGAACAGTCCTCTTCAAAAGGAATTGGCTACCTGCAATGACGGTTGGGCTCGGAATCCAGAATCAAATAAAATATATATATAAATATATATATATATTTGTGTGTGTGTGTGTGTGTGTGTGTGTGTGTGTATGTCTGATTAACTAAATTACAAACATTATGTCTGATTATTTTTATCATAATCTTTCCATATTCACGAATATTTTTCCGTATATTACAATTATAAAAGGCAATAAACGCACTTTAAATGCAATTTAAATGTTGCCCTGTGAAAAGGCAGATCGAAGTAACTTTACACTGCATTTTTTGCCTTATTTAATTGTAATATATGGAAAAATATTCATGAATATGAAATGATTATGATAAAAATAAGCAGACATAATATTTGTAATTTATTCAATGAGACATGCCTAAAAGAGGATTTGCTAATATATATATTATAGACTGTTACGTTAGAACATGCAAGTTACCAGAACATGTAAACCACCTGATGAAACATCTTTAGACGTCGAAACAAATATGCATTTTTGTCGTGGTAGCTTGCATGTTTCAATATGACAGTTTATAATAAATATCTATTGGTCTACTCTTGTATTGAGACATTTTTTAAATTAATATTATGAACGTTTGAATTTATATTTTTTTCGTTCTTTTACATTTGTGTATATATATATATATATATATATATATATATATATATATATATATATATATATATATGTAAATTTATTGGTCAGAGCTGAATTAGACCAGATATTAAAAAAGTTCTCAAAACCCGTATAAAAGAAAATAAAGATTTCATATGCAGAGTTTGTTTTTTTAAATTAAGAGATCTGCCGATCACACTATCTTGGTTTCAACCTTTCACTATATATATATATATATATATATATATATATATATATATATATATATATATATATATATATATATATTTTTTTTTATAGATCTTCTATTAATACATAATATTTTACTTATATCCTGTACTACTGCTGCTGATACGTTTCTTATAATTTTCGATATTCCTCTTTCTAAGGTGTAAGCATTAGCATTACAATCACTTGTTTAAGTCATTGCTTCGAGCAAGTCAGCCGCGACTCTCTTCACAAGAAACCCAAAGGCAATATTCAGTTATTTCATTTCTGGTTGTTAAGAATTTTTCAAAATCATTTTTATTTCGTGGCCCGTATCTTCAGAAAATTTTCTTCTTAACCAAAACTGCTTCCGAGTAAGCTGAACTCATATGTGGAAAGACACATTTGCAAATTCAATTCCTGTGTAGAATGTATACATTATCCAAGAAAAGTAGTTGAAAGAAAATAAAATAACAATCCTAACCTAAGAACTGTTAATGTTCTTTGATGTTTAAGTAAAAAAAAAAGGCCGACAGAGAATATACATTTTGATTTTAATAGTAGGCACATTTAAGAGATTTATTTCTTTAAGGCTCCCCTTATTCTCTTCAAGAGTTTTCACTTCTTGGCGAAAAGTTATGATTTCAAACAGCCCATCTTCGAAAGAAGTAGTTATATGTGGAACCAACAACGATTTGTTTCCTACTACAGATATCAGCAGGACGACGTCAAAGAACTGCGCAAAATATTTCACGTTTCCTTTTTATTATTTTAATACTAAAATCCTCTCAATACATGGATGAAGAACCGCTCAAGTGTTATTGTTAAATTAGTAATGGTAGTTCAGGTGTGATATGACTGGAATAGAAGGTGGTAAAAAAGCGGAGGTCAGCAGGCTAAAGAACATAGATAACGATTGATTATTGATTACATGTTCTCATGATTAAAAGGGAAACACACAAGCGTGAGTCTGTTCTGTGAAGTGGGCGTTCTTGGAAAAAAAACTGTCTGTGTAGAACTTTCTTTTTGCATATGGAATAAAGAGGAATACAGAGGTAAAGATGGCGATTTGACTGAGTCAATGTAATGTACACTACAATCATAATGTCTCGGCCCATACCGGATTTTTTTGAAAAACATCTTCAAATAAGATATTTCTGTAAGTTTTTAAAGTAGAAGATAAAATTTCCGTAACTACAGTGTATTTGCATTTATTTTGAATAAAGATAATAACATCACTATAAAAACAAAAAGTATCATACAACAGCATCATATTTTGTTTTTCTTTAATAAAACGACCAACTGCCTTAATTATTGCTTTACAAATTCTTGTCATACTTTCCATAGGTTCTTGAAAAAACGTAGGTGACAGACATATTCAAGCATTCTTTAAGCACTGAAGAATTTTACTCTCATATTTTTGGTATTCTCCTTGAACTCTCCTATCCAATCCACCCCATAGGAGAGAAGTCAGTAAGTCATAATTTCCAAACTTTTGTTCCTTTTATGACTCGGTGAAATGTTAATGTAATTCAGAAGCGTGTTTTGAATCGTTGTCTTGTTGAAAAGTGAATTCATTTCCAATTATGTGTAAACCATGTGGCATAGCATTTCTTTATAAAATCGAAGGATATTGTTCTTTTTACATAATTCCCTTGACCTGAATCAAATCTCCAGCCCGGCTTCTCCTAAAACAGACCTACACCCAAACAGACGCTCCACCATAATTAAAAGAGAAGACGTTTATAGGAAAAAGCGTAAGCACTTCATATTGGACGTGTGGGAAAAAAGTATTGTGGACAGACAAGTCCAAATTTGATTGTTTTGGTGGTAAGAGAAGAGTCTATACTAAAATGAAACAAGGAGAAAAACTGAATGATGTCGAAATCTGTGGTAGCAACATTTAAGAATAAAATCTCCTGTCGGAGACCGACAAAGGCGGCTATATTCCGAGTAGATGAACTTTAGACCCGAGTAGACATGAACATTATTTACTTTCACCTTTCGTGAGAACTGAATCTACGTCTACCTTTCTATTAATTAATCGTGATTTTTGTCATATAACACTGCTATTTGATATTAAGCTACCCAACAATAAGTAATATGTCGTCAAATTAACCAAAGTAAGATAACAATATATAGAAATGACTCTCTTCCTGTATTCATTACATTTCATATATTAATACTTTGGTATATATTCATTATTTTTATGTTGGTTGCCACAAAATGCCATACTGAGAATAAAAATGTATACTTCGTTTATTACTATACTACTCTCGCAGACTATTTCTGTTATGAATTTGATCAGAATTTATTCCTGTTTATGGCAGCACATGTCAAAGCCGAATGTGATTTTCTATGGAGGAAGATAGTTTACAATTGTATTGGATCGATCCTTACATGTGCCGAACTCGTCTAATTATGTTGCAGTTGTCAACAAGCTAATCTACATTCGAAGACATTATCAAGCGTTCGAACCTCATTAGATGCCGAACATTCCTTTATTTGTTTTAGCTTTATCAGAATGTAGTAAATGTACGCAAATATCACAGGTAAAATATTTTTCGACATTTCCTTTTCTTGATTGACGAATCATCAAATTTAATACGACTTGCACTTTATGATTAAGAATATTTACAAACAAAATTTACATATTAAGTATGTCTCTGTGTAACACGTCATAAAGCCAAGAAATGATAAGAGAAATAACTATGTAAAGTTAGATAGAGGATGTTTTGTGTGGCACCATATTGGCGAAATATACATGATCTAAAACAATCATTGATTTTGTTGTTTTCATCACCAGCTCGGAAATGTCTTGAATTAGCTAATGATTCATACGATACATTTTCTGCGCGACGTATCATTTCTTTAACCGCCTTTAGAAATACGTTTAATAAAACATTAAAAATACGCGGAACAAATATATTTCTCGTGTAATTCTCGTAAAAGGTTTCAAGAGAAATTTCTTGCGAGATATTGTGTCAGCCATTTGAGTTCAAGAACATTTCGAGAAGGATGTGCTAGCAGCTACAAAATGGTTAACTAACCACTGTTCAACGTAAATGGTTTAAAGACAAATTGCTTACCATCAGCTACAAAATTATACTCATTTTTTTTAATTTCAAGAATGATATAATGTTATTATGGTAAATACGGATAAATATCAAGTTTAGCAGCTATAGTAAATAAATTTTAAAATAATCTGAGATTTTACAGGATAACACCTTATCTAAATGGCTCCAGGTGTCTTGGACAATTGTCTCGGATATATCAGTTGATTAACGAAATATTGTTATTCCTACACATTCACTTCAGGTCTACCATTGTTACCGAAATATAAATAACAATTACAAAAACAACTTAATAAAAAAAACAACATAAAACAAACAGGAGTCTTTGTTACTATCTTCAACCAGTGTGTATTCTTCGTGTTTAGACGAAAGAGAATTAAAAAAGAAATGGAAAAAATCTGATGACGTTAATATTTTTAGTGAAATCAACATGAACGAAAGAGAGTATCATATCCGCAGGTGAATGGAGTGGGCAAAAACTTGACCCCTAAATTTAACCCCCCAAATATGATGGCTGCTATTTCGTTGTCGAGCATGACCATCATGGGTTATCATTATAACACTTAGGTCGACATTCTACTGCTATTAAATTCATTTCCATCAAAGACCGTGAAAGCCATAAAAAATGCCATTGTAAATTAAAGAGCAAATAGGGTCGGAACAGAATAGACTGCTTCCCTTCATTGTTTACTTCAATTGACTCAGTTTGCTACCAACTTTTATCCACGCTTTCATGGTATCATGAAAACATCGAACCATATTAATAATTTTTTCTGATATGATCTTTTCTACAAAGCAATTAAATGAAAAGTTTGTGGAGCAGAGAGTGGATTTGTATCAAGCCTTTGTTGATTTAATAAAGGATTTGATACAGTCAACAGGATTTGTAAGAAATATTGGGCAAGTTTGGTTACCGAGAAAAAAATATTAACCTACTCCAATGTTTTTATGATGGCATGAAAAGCGTGCATAGATAGTAATAGCTGGTCATTCGTATTTGAGGATACCCGTCTACCAGGGAGGCTAGCTAATTCCTACTACGGACGCCCGGTAAGGTGTATTTGTATTTGTTCAACACCTATAGAGCATACCTTAGTTACAGTTTCTGTGAGAGGGCGTGTTATCTAGCGTGATCAACAAATAACAATCTGAACAAGGCCATCACGTTTAAATGAGGATCAATTGTGATTTCGTGCTAGCACAACTATAGACGGAGCTCATTTTCATTCACAAGGCTTGGATCAAACCATTGCATGGTTTTCATGCACTTTTCAAAGATGCCGAACGCTGGGATCGTCCCACCCTCCAGACCGATAACATCAGGAAGTTTCCTTCCTTAGAATTCGACTAAGGGAAAATTCGAACCCGGGGCTTTATGGTCAGAAAGAGAACGTTCTAACTACTCGGCCACGTGCCCCACCCCCACACACACCTAATGTTGTTCACGAACCATTCCTTCATTACAATTTACTCATACAACACAAGAACTCATTCATCTCCATTTAATCCAACACCATAATATCGCATATCACAAGGATCTTACTAAAACAACCAAGACAAGGAAATATATACAAGAATGTTATTAGAAATATAATGCTGAACCACTCTTTAATATCAGTCGTCCTGTAAAGCAGACAATACTGGCGAATTTCCTCACAGATGACAAGGAGACTTATAGCAATAGAGACGTTGTTCTAAATAAAGGGGTTGGGAATATCATGGAGGCAACATGTGAACACGAGGAACTTTTTTTAGTAAAACTGGAATCAAGAAGGATACTTGTAATAAGTTTCGGAAAGAGACCATTGAAAATTCCATGAAATATAATTAGGAAAGAGAATTTGCCAGTCATAATGGAGGCAAGAAGCGGAGGGAGATGGCTGATCAGATGGCTTCGGCTCTCATTAGTAGTGGAGGTTTGGTGCGGATTTTTGTTCGCGTTCTCCGCTGCTGCTGCCGGTGGCTGTCGGTCCACTTCCTCTCCGATGACGGCCTCCATTTTTTCGGTGGCTGGCGCGCTTTGCTGTCCTGTTGTGTTGGACCCACTCTTTGGGTGGCTTGGCTTGGCGTCGTCTGAGTTGCACTCATTCTGGTTCTTGGTGCCAGCGGAGAATTATATAGGCAAACCCTGAGGTTTCGTTTACCTAGCGATTGACTCAGAACACGCTATCAGTAAATGATGTGGCGGTCAGAGTAGGCTGGACGGATATGCCCGATTAATATCAGGGTGACCTTGGTTTAGAAGAAACAGCTGTTTACGCCTCGTACAACTCTCCTCAGATGCGCCCGTTCTGAGACTATATCAGCGCGTTAACGGTTTCTATCGATTCCGAACATCTTGTGTACATCAATTTTGTGTACACATGCGATAAATTGTTGCCTCGTATTTTGGGGAGAAACGGATGTTGTTTGGACGCTGCCAGCCGTGGCAAGAATGGTGGTGTGAACAATACGGTTGGAGTAAATCTTACGATACTAAAGTTATTCTTACTAGGATATGGTTAGATTCTTTGGACATCATCTCATGATAAATATCACAGCTGATAGAATGTGTTTGTTATCGACATTTTGCAGCATAAGGTGAGTGAGAGTTACGAGCTTGGTTCGCGTGAACAGGGCCAACCTTGGTTTCCTTTTTTAGTATCATTTAGACACAACGGGCGTTTTCTTGAGGAAAATCTTTCCTGGTTAAGCTAAACTCTTTTGTTTACCTAGTCAATGTGGCTTTGAAACAGGAGTATGCAGTCCAATTATAACTTTGAATGTTTATGAGAGAAATCATTAAAAAATACCGTCCTTTGTATGACGATAAACTACATCCGTGTCCTGGGTAAGACGATAAACTACGTCCAACAGCAAGTCCTCTGATTAGGTTTTGAAGAGCGTAGAACCACCTCTTTAATGCTGATGTTCCCAGGTACCGCCTGACCCGGGGTGGTAGCACCTGTTTGGCTATAGCATTCCCAGCTATGGCCAAATTTGGCCATAGCACTCCCAGCTATGGCCAAATATTTAACCCCTAAACTGGGTTTAAAGCAATATAAAAGTGAAAAAATATATTTTAATACCAGAAATAATTTTTTAAAAAGTATTACCAGAAATACATTATTAGCAGGAATACATTTTTGAAAAAATATTACCAGCTATACATTTCTTGAAAAAATATTAGAAGCCATAGATTTTTGAAGAAAAAAGTATTACCACTAATACATTTTTGAAACAAAATTTTACCAGCAATAAAAAATGTTGTCGGTATTAAATAACCCATTGAGGTTCATATGCCGTAAAAAAAAACACAACAAAACAAACAGAAAAAATAATAAAATCAGCCAATAATGATATATTCAAAACATTTATTTGTAAAATAATTCAATTCTTCGTTTCTTCTTGGCAAATTTATCGATCGATTTGTTGTAGAATATATCATCAACACGCTTTATGTTCATCGTTTTCACAAAGGAACGGCGGATGACGTCACTAATTCTATTCTTGCTTGTGTTCTTCGCTCAACCCTCTTACGCATAAATCTTACATGCTATATGTGCAAGTGCACAGAACAAGCGCTGGAGTGGTAAACCGAAGCAGAGTCTTTTTCTCCTTATACTATTCTACTAATATTGATTGTTCAATGAAG
>CAHIKZ030001269.1:2090000-2107500 GCA_903632075.3 Acanthosepion pharaonis | reverse complement strand
AACAAGAAAACAAAATTCGGCCATCTTGGATATTCATGCCAACCAAAAAAACGTAATATACAAAGGTCGATTTTTCCTTGACACCGCTATTATTTTAACTACCTTCACTCCTCGGTAATGTTTATTGTTTTAAAAAAGCGATGATTAGACTTATAATAAAACCTAAACATATGAAAGTGAATTTATGCATTTTCTTTGTTATTGTGAATTGCCAATAAAATTAATAAACACTATAAATTGACTATATGTTATAATTTCTTGAATTAAGATTTTTTCTTTGTCTTTATGGCGAAAGAGTACAATGTGCGGACAGCTATCATGTACCATCAACTTAAATATAACTACATGAGTTTACAATCATGGAATATATGTATATTGATTTAAAATCACTAATATTTAGACAATGCTAACATATAAAAAAAAGTTAATTAATAGTGTCCCCTATTGTGAAGAGCTTAAATAAGCATAACTATAAAATATAAATACCTTAGCAAATGAAGTTTCAACCTTCTGGGGAGAAGCGGGAATGAGATCAAAGAGGAATAATAAAAGAAAAGAATCTGACCATAAAAAGAAAAACAATAAAAAAGGTAAAAATTATTCAGAAGGAAAACAATTAGAATAGTTGGCAATTCTAAAAGTTCCAAACTTAAGTTCTTATTGAATAGGTGAGTAGAAATATAATCGGGATGCACATATACCAAGGGGTACCGATTTGTAAACATGGCACCTGGATAATGTTCACATCCGGGTCTCCGTACAGGCAATCACGCAAGCACACACACACATATAATGAAATGTAAATTGCGCAGACACTCGAATCAGAGGCTGCCAGTTTACAAGGGCGGCTAGTTCAGGCACATTTATGTTTGTTCAACACTCAAAGAGCCCAACTGTAGTTTATACTGGACCTATGCTGAACATACTTTAGTTACTGTTTCTTGGAAAGAGCGTGTTATCTAGCGTAACAATTTGATCAAGACTAGGACGCTCAAAACCGAGTAGTTAGAACGTTCGAATTACACCAGGGTCTGTTTGTCATGAAGGCGATGTTATTGATCTTGGGAGACGATCTCGGCATGTGTCACTTTTTTGCCAGAAAACCATAGCAGTTCTTTTAAGTGAAATTGGGTAGGTGTAACCCTTGGGATGTGTCGGTAGTTTTGTTAACACACACATCGATATGCAGTAAAAATGCCTTCACATTTGAAATTAACTACATAAGTAATCGCGGAATGAACGAGCTGTTCGCAAATATAGAAATATGACATAGCCTGATGATACCTAGCGAGAAGAGTGAAATAAATTCCTGGTTGCGGACATTCAGGTCGGTAAATGTTATTTAATACTGTTTATTTAACTTAACATTTACTTAAATACTTGTATCTATAAAAATAATGTTAAACATAAAAATGTCTTTATATATAGACATCTACATACAGACTGTTTCGCTGTATCACAGCTAATCAGTGTGAATAGACATCTGGTTGCCTCTAGCTAGGATCGAAACCCGACTGAATTGGCGTTAGTCGGAGATTATACGACTCATTCGTTGGCGCACGGCAGGGACGAAGGTGAATTTAAGCGTGTTTATTTTTAGATAAATACACAGTGACTGAGAGAACCCAATTCGATTTAACGAAGAGTCTTGCTATATATATATATATATATATATATATATATAAACAGGATGTCAGTTGAATCCGCTACCTTGGTTTCAACCTTTATCCGAAGTCTTGCTTACGTATTAGAAAATTAATCGTAAGCACATATGAGGCTGGATAAAAAAAACTGTAAATTTCAATTAAAGCGATACATTTATAATAACCTTGCTTTTCTTCTCTTTAACTCTCTTCTTCTCTTTCCCTTTATAACATCCTCCTCCCCTTTTATATTACACCCGCCGTCCTGCGTTTGTTTATTATTTTTTTATGATATAGCGTTCTTTAGTTTAAAAAAATAAAATAAAATAAACGTCATTTGATAAAAATTTCCTGAGGATGGCGTAAGATTGAAACCAACGCAACCGGATTTAACTGGTTAAAAGTTCTACATGTTATTTTTACGCCTGATTCAACTCTGACCAGTAACCTTTTATGTATTATATATATATATATATATATATATATATATATATATATATATATATATATATATATATATATATTAGAAATATAGTCTTAAGCTGTGCTATATTTACGGGATAAAGTGCTCAATATCAGAGATAGAGCGTGTTTAAATATAAAAGTGAATATAAAGGTAACACTTAGAGGCGACAGTCTGTTTCATGCTAGATGCAATCGTCAGAGCACTCGTGGCCTGATGATTGCATCTAGCATGAAACAGACTGTCGCCTCTAAGTGTTGACTTCTATGTTCACTTTTATATATATATATATATATATATATATATATATATGTGTGTGTGTGTGTGTGTGTGTGTGTGTGTGTGTGTGTTGCTTGTGTATTTGTTAAATTCTGATTCATGTCTTCATCCTAAACTGATTATAACACCAGTATTATAAAGATTTACGCAGATTAGTTATGATGTGACTCCCAGTGAGGATCGAACTCACTTCTAAGACGTAACCGATCTATCAAAACAAGCTCGTTTAGGATCATACTACATCTGAGCGCTCGTCACGTAATTTACACTTGAAATAGCTAGATGTAACCGTAACTTCTAAGCTAATAGTTTTTTCTCTCGCATTTCTCGTTCGTGGAACTCCTTCCCGGCTTCATGCTTTCCAACCAACTTTAATCTGCAAAAATTTAAATGTAATGTCAAATGATATCTACTGCCAGCCTGATATTTTTGTTTCTCTTTCTCCTCATTACTAATGTTTCTATTCTTAATTCCACCTGTAATGCATTGCTTGGGATGATACCGATTACAAAAATAGTATTAAAGGAAGAAAATCTATCCTGCATCCTTACACATACTTTTATTTAATTTTTGTCTTATGAATATTTATTAAGATGCCGATTAGGTCTATCGACGGATCAGTCAAGAGAATTCCTTGTTGGAAATCCCAAAGCAATTATCAGAGCTGGTAATCATTGGTCTGAATGGAAACTAAATGAGCCAATTCACTACACGCACGTACACACACACGCGTACACACACACGTACACACACGCACCCTTCCTCAAAGAAATTATTGCATAAGTTTGAACAGATGTAGGTCAATATGCAAATATTTCATATATATATATATATATATATATATATATATATATATATATATATATATATATATATATAATCTGGCTGAATGCCAATATGCTTTGACCTGATAATGTTGAGGAAATAGAAACAGTGGGATATTCATGGTTTAGCCGAATTCTTTGCGGGTTTGGAATTCTTTGGTGAGATTTTTGTTGCAGGCTCTTTCAAGACAGAAATGTTGGATGTCGACAATATTTCGCCGCAGGTTCTTTTCATCTCCAAGAACCGGAAGCAAAGAAATTACACAATTCATTCTTTAAACATTACATTCCTTTATATATCTCTCAGTCGATAGGCGCTGAGATTCAGAAATATTTGTGAACAGATAATCAAGGATTATCTATCTATCTATCTATCTATCTATCTATCTATCTATCTATCTATCTATCTATCTATCAAAGTCTGTTTATATGTACCTATTTATCTGTCGATCTGAATTTGTTCATATCTATCTATCTATCTATCTATCTATCTATCTATCTATCTATCAAAGTCTGTTTATATCTACCTATTTATCTGTCGATCTGAATTTGTTCGTATCTATCTATCTATTTATCTATCTATCTATCTATCTATCAAAGTCTGTTTATATGTACCTATTTATCTGTCGATCTGAATTTGTTCATATCTATCTATCTATCTATCTATCTATCTATCTATCTATCTATCTAAGTCTGCTCATATCTATCTATCTATCTATCTATCTATCTATCTATCTATCTATGTATCTATCTGTCTAAGCAGAGATCTCGCACTTTTTAAAGGCAAATTTATTCACATCTATTCCTTTTAGTGTAAGAGTATTGCTCTTGGATACATATCTGTTTTTCGTTATGTTTGTATAGTTTAGTCTTTTTTGCATCTTATTGTTTTTAATACTGTTTTCGCTTGTCTGCATCATTCGCAATCTTTTTCTTACTTGTTAACATCTCTTTACTGCAAAAATCACTGTGTTATATGATAAACGACTGCTTACATAGGCGCACATACTAAATTGTTATAACATTGTTAATGTTATAACAAATTTAGTCTCTCTCTCTCTCTCTGTATATATATATATATATATATATATATATATATATATATATATATATATGTATGTGTGTGTGTGTGTGTGTGTGTGTGTGTGAGAATATGGGTTGATGGTGCTCTTTTGTCATGTTTTGTCATTCCGTCTAAGAGAAAGAAACTCAGATGACAAAACCGGGGTAGATGGGACTCTTAAATAATATTTATGTCAACCCATGTAAGAGAAGGAAACTCGGATGACAATCCCGCGACTGAAACGAGTACTGGTCATCTCGCCTTTGCTTGTCACCAGGTCATGATTGTGGAGGCTTAGAGAGTGGCACTCGTGTTGTACAAGTGGTTGTCACTATTGTGACATCTCCATTCTATTAGAGCACCTGAACCGTGGCAATGGATGAAGGGCAACGTGTGCAGACTTAACCTATTGGAAGCACACAGCCACAAATTGCACATTGGCGGCCAGAGTCTTATCCTAATATCACAGTGTGCCTTCATTTTTGACAGGGGCCCACTTCGGCGGAGGTATTTGCGACTGAGCAGTCCTATTCAATGAGAGCACTGCTCACCCAAATACGTGGAAAGGTGCTAGAAAAGGTGCGCCAAAAAGTGTCTGTCGTATCAACACTGGTTAGTCTCCTGCGGCTAACGGTGGTTCACTAAAAGCAGGGAGAACAACAATGATATTAATGGTCACCAGAAAATGGACGCAGAGGATCGGGTGAAACTATAAATTTCTTGCTGGAATGTCAGAACTCTCTTAGAACTCTTCCGAACATCCCGAGCGTAGAACCGCTCTCTTTCCAAAGGAACTTCAGCGACTGAACGTAGACATAGCAGCTCTGGCAGAGACACGATTAGCAGGAGAGGATCAGTTAACAGAGGTATCATCAGGCTTCACGATTTTCTGGGTAGGTAAACCCAGAGCTGAACAGAGGGAGGGTGGTGTTGGCTTTGCCTCTGAACATCTCTTCTTAATCGCATCGAATTTCTTTCTAGTGTGAATGATAGAATTATGAAGACACGGGTGCCACTGAGGCTTGATCGACGTGCAAAAATCTTGTCCATCTATACACCAATCCTAAAGGCCAGAGAGAAAGTCCTCGATTCATTCTATTCTTTGCTCTCCTATAACAACCATCTCTGCTGGCAATAAATTACTGATCCTTGGAGATTTTAATGTCCGTCTAGGCAAAGATTGACAGACTTGGAACGCTACTGGCCATTTCAGCATTGGTAAAATCGATGCAGGCGGATTGAGGTTGCTCGAACTTTCTTCAGAACTTGATTTAAACATCTCAAACACTATTCTCCGTCAAAAGATTAACCACAAAGTTACGTGGTTTCACCCGTGATCCAAGCATGTTCATATCATCATTATTAAATGAGATTCAAGTGATGCGTCTTCGGTGCGCGTAATACGTAGCGCAGAATGTGGAACTGACCACAAAGTGCTGTGTGGAAAATTCAAGCTGCGTATTCGTAAGAGAGTTCAATATGGATGGAGTTAAAACACCGAAACGTATTAATGGGACAAAATTAAAGCGATCAGATATATGTGCAACGGTGATGAAAAGACTTGATAACCTTGACTTCGACGGTACCCGGGAGAACTTTAGAGACCGGCTATATTCAGTAGGGGCCGATGTACTTGGTTTCAGAATCAAAAAGCACAAGGATTGCTTTGATGTCAATAACATTCACATCATGCAGCTATTGGAAACCAAGCACGCTCTAAATAAAAAGCTACTTAACCAGAATTTTGAAAAGCAACCAGCAGTTGACAAACCTACAACGTGAACTACGCAGTATGCAAAACGTTTGGTGGAAGAACATGGCTTCTCATATGCAACAAGCCTTCAACACTAAAGACTCTAAATCATTCTATTCGTTGATACGTCAAGTCTTTGGTCTATCAACATCCTCAGTTACCTCATAGAATTCAAAGAGCAAGGCTAATGCCATCAAAGAACCAAAAGAAATAATTCAACTATGGGAAGAGAATTTCAAAGCTATTTGATAATCCTTCTTCTGTCGATTACAGAATTGTAGAGAGCCTTCCACAGTGTTCCATTGTGCATCATATGGATAATCAACCTACTCTTCACAAAGTCAGACAGGCAATCAAACAAATTAACTCTGGTAAAGCACCTGGTCGAGACGGCATTACAGGTGAATTACTGAAGTTTGGAAGTCAGAACATGACGGATATGATAACAGGTCTCATTATCGATTGTTGGAATGGGACCCCGATTATCAACCATCGCCTGAGGAAGTACAATCATAGTATTGAAACATGAAAGCTTTTGTGTAGCGATTTAAAAATGTTTTTTAATTATGAACTCTTATAATATATATATATATATATATATATATATATATATATATATATATATATATATATACTTTATGAACAGAGAACTCAACACTGTATTGTGGTTGATGAGATAATAAAGCATATTAGTGAGATCGAGTGGAGGTGTGCCGCCGAAGCCTTGGCGGATATTTGGGTGATATAATTTTTCACTCATAATTGCCATGACTTAAATAACATGGTCCAATAGAGAAATAGATAAATGTTCACCAATAATACTGATTTCTTTACTGCTGACTTTGATGTGTTTTAATGAAACAGCTGTTGAATTGTTGTTGGCTTGATGGCATAGACCTTACGTTTGAGATGATCCTAAACGAAGATTTCTAAAGGCGTTAAATAGCACGATCGTGGGGGCCAATTGCCTTCATTGTTTCGAGAGATGATGCGCGCTGGGAACTTCTCATTGCATTTCTGTTTGAACGTCCATTTTCGTCATATGCTTCGATAAATTTAACACATTGTTTGATTGTTAACCTTTCCATGGTTGAAATTGGCAAAAATTTAAGTTGTTAAATCTGAAAGTAAAAGAAAAAACATCATTAGATGCTTAAATTAATTTACATTTAAAACGCGTTAGATATTGGAACAACCTTTATATAAATTCTGGTCTTATACTCATCCCAGCCTCTAATTTTCGGAAAAGAGGTAACGATTTGTTTTTAAATTTCCCTAAAAAATCTTTTATATCCCCAATTATAACCATCGCCTGAGGAAGTACAATCATTGTATTGAAACATGAAAGCTTTTGTGTAGTGATTTAAAAATGTTTTTATTATTATATATCTCTTATAATAATAATAATAATAATATATATATATATATATATATATATATATATATATATATATATATATTAATTCTTTATGGACAGAGAACTCAACGCTATATGGTGACGAGCAATTCCATACCATAAATAGCGCCAGACCACACATACATTCACGCACGCCAGCACACATACACACACGCATATATATATATATATATATATGTGTGTGTGTGTGTGTGTGTGTGTGTGTGTGTCTGTGAGTATTAAATGCCGACACGTTAAGTGACTATGACTATTTGTCAAATATACCTTTAGTCTAGTCAACTGACGCATTGACAATTTACACAGTTATCCTATTTTTGCACTAAATCACACATTATTTTTGTCTTTTTAATTCTTGTTCATTTATTGTTCTCTCGAATTAATAATGTTTTTCTCTTGCGTCTTAGAGGCTTTATTGCCTTGCTTGAGTTGAAATTATTTAAAAAATTGCAGCACAAATATACATTTATTTTTAAAATTATTTAAAAATCAATGATTATGTAAAAAGTGAAATATTATGCTAGAAAATTTAAAAATATACCAAAATGCATTATTATGCAACAGATTAAAAATAGAATAAAATTAAGTTCGTGAAACTTGTGTAAGTTATACATAACTCGTTTTACATACGAGCATTATAGATGTTCCAGTGGTTGTCATAGTTGGGTGTTAACGTGGGGACAAGGTCCCACTGTCTGTAAAATACTTTCGTTTGCATGCGTTTCAGATAGCTGCTGACAACTAAACCGGAGAATAGGCGAAAGCGGGAAAATTGGCGCCTCAGAAAACAGCTTCTTCGAGTAGATGGAGCACGACCCCCAGGAAAGCAGCCCATCTAGGGAAAGGAAAACCCTGATTTTAAACATGCATTGCCTTGCGGTCATATCTAAAGACGGAAAAGAATATGGATGTAGATCCAGGCAGAAAACACGAAGTGGAGTCCCGAAGTGGGGTTGGCTGTCAATCCTGCAGCTAAGCCTCCCTAAATGTAATTCCTTTGGATCTTGTCAGTACGGTCGAGAGAGGGGCTATGTATTCTGGGCAACGCACAGCCATCCTATACCATCGGCCAGGTCAGCGCACTGGAGAAATTACTCCTTTCACAACCAAAGGACTGAATTTTAACCAAACAGGGTATTACCTTTATCTTGCGAGATAAACGGATGCTTACTACTACTACTACTACTACTACTAATATTTTACAATACTTCTAACCATTAATTACATCTTGCAGAATAATGATACTAATCTAAGTGAAGTTGTTCTTCAAAACACTTGCTAAATACAGAGCTACGACAGTCACTTAAGCTTACGGCCAAATCACGTTGAAACACCAGTACACGTACGACCACTAAAGTTAAGCAATATTGTGCCAGGTCAGTACCTAGATGGGTGGCCGCTTGGGAAGACCAGGTGTTGTAAGCTTGGATGTGTGGGTGGTGTAATGGATAATGGCATGGAATTGTTAATCGGTGAGTTCCCATAAGATCACTGAAGTTAAGCAACGTCGAATGTGGTCAGTATCTAGATGGTTGACAGCTTAGAAATACCAGGTGCTGTAAGCTTGGATGTGTGGGTGTTATAATGGATCGAAATTTTAATCAGAGACTTAATCAGAGTTCCATATTCCCTTGAGTTCGTTATATTTCTTTACATGCAAATAGCATTCGGAAAAGTATAAAAACACCTCTTCTCCTCCAGCTATGGGATAATTAGTAAGGATTGTATCATTAAAACCATTATTGTATATATGAAATATACACTGTAAAATATTTTCTGAAAGCGAATAAATCAATAGACGTTCTAGGTGTAAATTCACACACACTTGCTCGCACACATATACAGAGCTGCTCATGTCTATGAGGACACGTTTATATATATATATATATATATATATAGTTTTATCCACTAAATCTATCACAACTAGAATTGAAAAAAAGTTAACTGAACAGCATAAAATTTGTCACAACAACGTCTTAAACAAACAAAAAATAAAATAAAAATAAAAATGAAATAATCACTGCGTTAGTACAAAACAAAATAATACGCTAAAACTTAAAGGAGGAATTTATTCTATGACATGTCATAATTGCCAAAAGGAATACACTGAAGAAACCTCAAGAAATTATATAAATTCAAAGGCGATCTTTTACAAAGCAACACAATAAATGCATTAGTTTTTCATCTAAATGAGAATGACTACAATCTTGATTTAAAAAATGCTACTGTAATTACAAGAGAAAACGATTAACTCTTAAAAGATTTCTGTTCTCTTAATATAATCTTTTTTTTTTAATTCTTCAAAGAGTCTCCTATGTACTCCTTGTGGCAATCAATGCGAGCTATAAACTAAATTCCTGCTTTAAACTTTAGGTTGTTCTCGTTTTGTTTTGTATTAATTATGTCTGTTATTATATTTTAGAAGTAGTTATGTAATTATGATAGAGTTCTTAGGTCAGGTAATGGATTTCGTTTCTATAAGTTTGGTTTCATTCATTCTTTTATTTTAAAAAAAATAACGAGCATTTTATCTTGTTAAATTTACGGATGGATGTATGCATATAATTTTGGAATCAATTTGTATGTTCTTATTTATTTATTTTGTTAATTTATGGCACCAAAGAGAGTGTAGAAGCTCTTTGTAGGAATTATTATCCCAAGCAATTTAACTAATTCCATTAGCTAGTTTCAAGTGATTCATTGTTAAAATATTTTACGGTTTTTATTTTCTAAGCTGCATTATGTTAGAGTTGTAGGAATTGAACTACATGAGATTAGTCAGAATTCAATTTTAGTGCTGCTCTTAAAACATTGCCAACAAGTTTTTTTACGATTACAAAAAAAGGTCAAACTGAGACTTGATTTTTATTGCTTTAATTAATATTAAATGTTTTTTTTTACAATTAGATCCTGCTGCAATTTGTCATTCATTAATATTCAATATCCGTCACATTAAATGCAACATGCATAAAAAGCAAAGCTGGTGCCTGAATAGTATATATATATATATATATATATATATATATATATATATATATATATATATATATATATAGATAGATAGATAGATAATCTGCCTATATTTTTTAGATGAGGGATTGTAATTATTTACATTATTTACATTGTTCTAATGCTACCCATCTTTAAAACGGCCGCAACGCCGTGAACATGACAATAAAGATGAGGACAACTGTCTGAACCACGTACGTATATATATATATATATATATATATATATATATATATATATATATATAAATTAATTGATTTAAATTATGGTTTTTCCGCTACACAGTTCTAACCATGTTTTCAAAAAGAAAAATAAAAGTTTTAATTTTGCAATTAAATTAAAAGCATTAGTTCCAATTCGCTTGAGGATGAAATGGAACTAATGCTTTTAATTTAATTGCAAAATTAAATTCGGGGCTTTAGCTTCTATTTTTGAAACATGATTAGAACTGTGTAGCGAAAAAAACATATTTTAAATCAATTAATTTATAATATTAATGCTCTGTAAATTTACATTGAGCACTATTTTGTAAAAAAAAAAATATCTATAAGAACACCGGATTATAGATCTTACTGTTCTTTTCTTTACATATATATATATATATATATATATATATATATATATATATAGTGATTTTATATTATATTTATGTTATAATGTTCAAATAAATAATCATATATATATATATATATATATATATATATATATATATATATATATATATATATATATATATGAATATAGGATATGACACATTGGGAGTTGGTCTTAATAAAATAGTGCTCGATGTAATATAACAGAGCTATTAAAATAGTAATAAAATAGTTATCAGTAAATATACATATCATTTCTCACCGGTAGCACGAGTAGGAGTTTTATGCACCTTGCAATCTTCAGGTGCTGAGTAGTTTTTACACCTGAAAATTGTGTTATGTACGTAATAGTAGTTTGAGAAATTGTCACTTAGTTTCCTGATCAGTTGTTGTGAGTGAAATGGGGGGGGTTCGTTATTTAATAGCTGCGTATTGACAAATTCTACCTGCCGATCTAATGCATACTGCATTCATTTATTAAAAGACTTGGTTACATCGGACATACCGATATTTTATTTGTTCTATTCACGCTGAAAGCATAACTGGAATGAATATTCACGTTCATATTGAAAAATGTGAGAGACAGCCGAGCCATGAAGACAGGAAAAGTTTGCTTAGTAAATATTTGTTGAAGTAGTTCCAACATCGGTGTCATACACTTGTAAGAAAATCCAAACAATCAAAAGAGCGTCCAGTGAAAAGAATTGAACACTGAATAAAGGCGAATAGTATTTGGTTTGTAGACAATCTTTTTGAAAGCAAGGATAAATCATAAATAATACTGATTGAGGAAATGCAGATTAAAACTAAAATATAAAGAACAGAGAATCAAATGATAGAAACAATGAATTGTGTAGTTTGATAAAATCAACAATCATGCTCTTTCGATTGTTGAATTATTTTCTGGTGAATGAAAACACTGTTACTAGGATTTGAATTATCGCCCGTATCCCTACAGTATTGCAATTGGTCCATTCTTCAACCTTTATAATATAAAAATGAGATTAATTACAATTGGCTGATTGCAAAATTTATTTAGTAAAGGTCGTAGAAACCCATCAATTTTCAGATGGGTTTTATGTCAATCACTTGAAATAAACTATTTTTATAAGAAAAAAGGTTTTTTAAGTCAAAAAATTTAAAATAGATGTACCGAATCTTTCCAAATTCATCGCCAAAATTCATATTAAGTGATGAACTTTATCAGTAAAACTCTTTAGTAAACCTGATAATTAAGGGGACATAAAAAATTAAACCCTAAAATCTTCTGTTTGATATTCATAAACTTATCCCATTGCTTTTATCTCTTCACTGGGGAAAGACGCCAAAAACACTGATAGCATTTTGTGTTCACTGTTGGAAAGAAACTCCAACTAAAGACATCCCAATTGAATGCACCTATTCCATTGTACATGATACTTTTGGAGTATCACAAGAGACTTAAATAACATTGAACAAGACATATAATCATGAAAAAGAAAATTTTTTACCATAGTTCTTATATTCACAAAAGTTTTATTTCTAATGTTATTTTATTAAATGGTTTGATGAAAATACTTATTGGTCTTGGTATATTCAATCGTGTTATTTTTAAAGAGTTAGGGTCTGATATTTATTACAAGAATAGTACTTTTCAATACGAAGATCAATATTTGTTGGCTCAAATACGAATTGAGAGGTTTCTATGATTTTATTTTGAGAAATATTGCCATCGGCCAATATCATATATACAGAAAACAAATGAAAAAATGCTTTTTTTGTAAAAACAATGAGGCATTTCTGTACAGCAAACCAAGAAAAAGAAAGGTCATTTTCAGATTTATCGCCCTTAAATTAGCTAAAAAGATGTTTATCAAACATCTTTTTTATAAAAATAGTTTATTTCAAGTGATTGACATAAAATCTATCTGAAAATAGATGGGTTTCTACGACCTTTACTAACTAAATTTCGCAATCAGCCAAGATCGTAAATTGATCATTTTTTGAAAATGAGTAATTTCAGTACAGCAAAAATGGTAACTAATCATGAATAACTAAGACCCTTTTCGGAATCAGCACCATCAAATTATATAAAAAAAAACCCTGTTTTGTTTCTTGGCATCAAAAAAATCGTGTTGACCACTGTAAATAATCTCATTTTTATATTATAAACGTTGAAAAATAGTCTCAACACCATTTAATTTGTTTATTTATTTTTTGTTGACCAGTATTATTGATACTGGATAAATATTAATATTAAAATGTATTGATCCATGTTTGCGTACAAATAGATTTTTAGAGCTTTATATATGCTACAAAATTGTCAGAAACTATGGAAGATTGAAGATAAAAATAAGCAACATTTACGGCATGTTATAAATTTTTGTAAATTAAAAAAATATATATAAACGAGTGAACAGTCCTTCATATTTGATGTAAATAATGGAAGAAATGAAAAGGGGTTGATGAGGTTTCAACCAGAATATAAATTACCGACCGATGCTCCTCTGTAGACATAGAGGAACTTGGTAGTAACCATATTAAAACATTTCTTAACATGAAACAATGGTATACGACAATTATCTATATACACATGACGTTTTACGCATGGATAATTTGTTGACCTCGTCTTTTTTAGATGTAACCCAATTTTTAACGAATAATTGGATTTTTAAAGCCGAAATTATTTAATTCTATGAATCATTCGTTTAATGAGTACATATATTCGATTAACGTTGTGTGTGTTTATTTACTAGTGCAGTTATTGTCTACCGACTAAGATATCGAAAGTCTTAACAAAGAAAATATATCGGGAGTTTTTCCTTGTCTTGGATGAGTTTTTTTTAATTTTGGGTGGAAACTTACAGAAATGTTAATTAATTTAAAGGATAGAACAATATAGTTTGGAGAAAGCCTAAAATGTGAAATGAACCGTTGGCTCATGCTAAGCTGATAAAATAGATTATAGCATCAAGTGTCTCAAATGATTGTGGTCGAAATATATTCCAAACGTATGCGCCATGATTAAGAATGGTCTCGTCTTTTCAATCGTCGTTTGATTTGAAGAACTTCAAAACAGTTTAAAACCTTTTTGCCGTAGTATTTTTAGATTATTGAAGTATTGTCGACTCTTTTTTGAGGATAATTAGAAGGGATTCTTTGAATTTGTGTTAAAATGTGTTAAAATATCAGGTCTTGAATCCTTAAAAATTATCATCGACAAAACTGAATCCCCTCTGGGACAAGAGAATATACATTGTGATTTTTAGGGAAATTTTAGTATTTATTGACAGATATGTCAATTTTAAATGTAATTTTATTAATGAGTTTGCTTATACTTGTAGCTTAACTTCACGGATTTAAGCTTAGTGCTTGTTTGACAGCGACGTTTCATAATTTCACTTTTGAAATTGATTGTTAGATACGTAAGTTCTATGTTGATAATTTCTTCTGGCGCGGCTTTCATTTGAGGAACACCTTTCCAGTTTGTTGACTTCCTAACATATACAATCGTCAAAATGCAGCGTCAATTGTTATCTTCTGTCACTTGGGCACCTCGGCGTGGTGTAATGGTTAACAAGTTTGTCTCGCTAAAACAATTACGACTGAGTAGTGAGTTCGATCCTCACTGGGTGACCCATACTTTCGGCCTTGTGCCACATCTAAGCTACGCTTGGAAAATCGCTGTCTTCTTTCACTTGGGCACCTCGAGGTGGTGTAATGGTTGGTAAGCTTGTCTCGCTAGAACAATTACGGCTGAGTAGTGAGTTCGATTCTCACTGGGTGCTCCCTAATTTCGGCCTTGTGCCACATCTAAGCTACGCTTGGCCAATTGTTATCTTCTATCACTTGAATTCTGCTCTCTTGTCTCGGTTTTTCTTTTCACTTTCTGTCTAAACCCTTGCATCTTTGCGATTTCTATTGCTTTCCCTTGGGTGAAAGGAAGAAAACATTGTTGATAATTTATTCTAAAAACTGATATTTGATGAGCGATAAAAAGTCAATTCTGAAAATATATATGAAATAGAGGAGATTGGGGAGTGTGTTGAATATCCCCCGACATACGTACAAAAAGCAACTTCAAAGAATATGACGATGTTTGTATGGTGGGAATGGAAAGGAATCTTTTATGATTATTTCTTTCCAGAGAACCAAAGGATTGATTTGAACATTTTTTAATGCCATTTTCTTTCAAGTCTTAGACAATTGATCTTGTCTCTCCACACATTTCACTTCTCTATTATTCATGAATTGCAATGTCATCATGTTAGTGATTTTCCACTAATGCTTGAAAATTTTGAATTCATAGTTATTCCTTTTCTAGACCGATTTCTATAGCGCCCAGTCTACCTTGCGACTTTCCCTCCACTAGTTGTTGGCTAGAGTAAAAGGTTAATGCTTTCACCGAGAACATTAGGCCAGAATTTGAACCCTGTTCATTGATTATTTACATTCTTTACATTATTCGGCCTCTTATCCGCATCTTCATTGATATATTCCCAAATTTTCGACCGTCGTACGCTCCGGCCTTCTTCAGGTGTTTGGAATTTCGAACCGAAACCTTTATTTCGTCCAACGGGGTAGATTGTTCTAGATCCATGTGCCATACCTCAAGGTCACATGGCCCAGTGGATAAAGGCGTTGGTTACATCTAGTGACTAGACCCAAAGAATTGTGAGTTCAATACCAGGCTACAGCAGTAGTGAACCCAATGACTTGATTTAAAGGGAAATAACTGAGACACGCAGAAGAGGCGTGGCACGTGGAACTCGAACAATCTACCCCGGTGGATGAAATAAATTGTTCGGTTTGAAATTCCAAACACCTGAAGTAGGCCGACGCGTACAACGGCCGAAACGTTGTGAATATGGAAATGAAGATGAGGGTAACAGTCCAAAACATGTAAATAATTTTAAGTATAATAATAATAATAATAATAATAATAATATATATATATATATATATATATATATATATATAAGTGAACATAGAAGTCAGAACTTAGAGGCGACAGTCTGTTTCATGCTAGATGCAATCGTCAGGCCACAACGGTCAGGGTGGCCTGACGATTGCATCTAGCATTTACACACGCTTTATTTCTGATATTGAGCAATTTATCCCATAAATATAGCACATCTTAAGATTCTATTCCTTCATATATATATATATATATATATATATATATATATATATATATATATATATATAATATCTTAGAGTTGAGTTAAAGGGAAATAACTGAGACATCTGGAAGAGGCATTTCATGTGGAACTAGAACAAGTTACCTCGATGGACGAAATAAAGGTTTCGCTTCGAAATTTCATATCGCTTGAAGTAGGCCGGAGTGTACAACGGCCGAAACGTCGTGAATATGGCAATGAAGGTGAGGATAACATTCCGAATAATATAAAGAATATATATAATGATAATACCCACATCTCAGAGACACAGACCAGTTTCTGATTTCATAACCATTGCATTATTCACACAACCACTTTGAAAGGATTTTTTCTGGAAAATAGCTTTCTCAAGTACATTAGGCTTTAATGTCCTCTTCGGTATTGATGAGGTTTTCCGTCCCTGCCTTTCGGTCAATGTAGTGTAGAATGTCGCCATCTTTATTATACCATTCTTCTTTCTTTGATTTACATTTGCTGATCATTTTATTTGTTGCAGATTTTCCTACTTTTATTTTGTCTTTTTGTGGTTCCTGTCATTTCGTACAGTTTGTGAATCTGTAAGGCCAGATCACGAGGTTCGGAGGAGGATATCCTTTTCTAAGAGCCGACACGCATCACTCACTTGAAGCCATTCTTAATCATCGTTTAGAGAAAGGTGTTGTATACAACCGACAGTTTAGATATTTCTGAATCCAGTTTGGCGCCATGCACGACATCAATTTAAAAGTTTTGATCTGAAGATGCAAGGATAAATGGAATTAAGGAAAAATCCATGTGGTTTGAATGAAAATAATTAGAAAGATTCATCTTTGTCGATTTTCTATTTTAAGTTTTAAAAAGTATATGCCTTTTTTTTCATTGGCTGTTTTCAGTTTTTGTTTGATCCTTGAAAATGATCAGCTTTAAATAAATTTATTTAAAGTTCAGAAAGTTTACAATTAAGGAAATTATTTTCTTTCTATTATTTATTTGAGATTTCCACGTTCCTTTTTGGTCTGTAACATTTCATTATATTTCTTCTTTTTTTCCCCTGATTTTCTTTCTTTCATATTTCTTTCTTTAACTGAGTTTTACTTTCTTTATTTCTATTTCCTTTATCTATCTTTCTATATACTTCATTCTTTGTTTGATCCTTTGCTTTTTCTATTTTCTTCTTCGTACATTTCTTTTTATTTCTTTATATATGTTCCTCTTTTCTCTCTTCCTTTATTTTCTTTCTTTCTTTTTTCTTTTCCGTTTATTTATTCTTTTATTTCTCTTCTATCTTTATTCATGTACGACTCTTCTGTTTTCCTTTTCT
>CAHIKZ030001269.1:1972500-2087500 GCA_903632075.3 Acanthosepion pharaonis | reverse complement strand
AAAATTAGTGCGAATAATAATGTTAACGTGAAACGTAATGTTAAAATAATAATGTTACTACTACTACTACTGCTAACAATAATAATAATAATAATGAAATAAAAATGTTAGTACTACTATTACTAATAATAATTATAATAATAAAATAAATATACCAAAGGCTGAGATGAAAAAAATGGTAAATATGAAGAGAGAGGAGAAAATGATAGATTACGAGAAAAGAGATAGCAAGTCTGTAGAAATAAATTATACAGTAGATATGTAAGGGTAGGAAAGGTGTTTCAGCAGAAATTGTTCAAATTTCTTGGGTTCGATCATGTTGATAAATTATTATGGCGTTACGGTTAAGATAAGGAATATCAGAATATGCTAATTCCAGAAAGAAATTAGCGACGCATGAAAACTACTAGTATATAAATGATAAAAGAACAAGACTACGAAAAAGGAATACCAGACCTCGATGAAGACTGCATCAAAATAATTCCAAATTCATCGCTGCTGCCGCTCAACCCATCAGTTAACGTATTGTGTAGCATAGACGTCATTCTTGATGGTTTTTTTTATTGTTACCATTATTTTCACCAGATTATTTGTGATTGAACTTTATATGCACTAGACAATATTGCTGTTAGAAACCTAAAATATTGCTGACGAGTCATTTTCATATCTTTCAGGCATACAGCTGAGTTTGTGTTTGGTGTCGGAGGGGGGAACTGCGTATTGAAAAGGCTGATATTGGTTGGGTAATAACCTGCCTTTTACTTTATATGTTCAATATATGCGCTAGTGGAATTTTAATCTTTTTAAGAGGCGTGATATTTTTCATTCCTTTTCAGTTGTTTTACAGTTACAAAGAGAATGCCGGATGACTATATGATAACCAGTGAATGTTTTCACAATCTCGCGAAGGATGAAAAAAAAATTAGAAACAGTAGAAATGTTCTACAGAAGGTAATTGGAAATTCAGTCAAAGCGAATATGCAACAACAAAGAAGACTTAAAATCAGAATAAGGTAAACAGTTGAGATTTCGACGACACGTAATGAGGAAGGAATGCTTGGAAAACTTAAGCCTCACCGGGCACATTCAAGACAGGGGAAGGCAACGAGCCACTTACTTGACGGGATTGTATGAATGGGCAGCGGAATAGGGAATGAAGCACAGGAAGAAAAAACTGAAAATGATACAAAGTTGCGAGAGACCTGATCGACTATCTCATGAAGAGACGCCTTTCAAAGTAGAAGAAGAAGAGGAAAAAGAGGAAGAAGAAGAAAAAGAAGAAAAGAAGAAGGAGGAAGAAGAAGATATAGCAGAAAATGTTTGCGGGTATTAATTGTCCGTTTGAAAGTAACACAAACCACTACGAATCTTGTGTGACATAAAACTCATTCTAGAAGAACTCTTTGCCCTTCCAATTACCGCTATGCTCACCAGATTTCAAAAAACCATTGACTACCTGCAGGTCATGTGTGGGAGCAAATTTCTTGCAGTTAGTCATAACAAATTTACTATAGGATGTAACGAAATTGAACATAGAATTGATTGCGTCAGAAATAGTTTTGCCCAAATCTGCTGACAGTTACAAAAAAAAAAAAATCCCCCCAAAAAAAAAAAAAAAAAAAAAAAAAAAAAAAAAAACTAGTGTCATTTTCCTAAATACATTTTTCAGATCGAAACATTGATAAGAATGGCTAAGCTCATTCAGCAAAATCTAAACTTTCACCTGTTTCTCAAATAAGTGGTTAAAATTGGCTTTTTGCGTATAAAGCCTTAATAGCCCTTAGCCAGGTCTATCCTTCTTAGAACGTCGAGGACTAACACTAATGAATCACAAACAAAGAACTGTACCAAATAGAAGAAACCACGTCACGTCAACAGCAGCAATAACTAAAATGGATAGCACATGTAACTGGAATAAAAACTAATGGCAAAATAAAGATGTTGTTCCATTTTCAGCAAAAAAAAACTAGCTAGATATTCCTCACCAATTGTCATATTCTCTTTTCTTAATTCCTGTTCTTTTATTATTCTCTCTCATTAATAATGTTTTATTTTTGTCAAATCCCCTCACAGACATCAAATGCGTCTTAGTGCCTTTACTCCATTGCTTAGGGTGAAATGATTAAAAGAAAAAAATGTAGCAAAAATAGTGATATGAGTGGATTTGAGAGATCTACTTTTTTGGAAAAATGTTTAATATTTTATAAATATCAACCAAAAGAAGCACAGGCGACTCGGTCAATGAATACTGAATCTTTCTTTATAAGAAAACGACTAATGTAATAATTATCATTAAACTTAAAACACATATGTGTCAGGGGTTTATATATCCATGCAATCAATTCCATCGTATTATACACTCCATGTAATGTCACTAAGCTTCTATTATTGATGCAAAATTTCTAATTTTTCGTACTGAGTCAGTGTTTGTTAATCGAACTTATTAATAGTTTGTGATTGAAAATGGCTAACAACTGTAGAACAAGGGTGGATGATAAAATATTCGAGAAAACCGTGTGTGGCGCAACACGTCGAAGCGATAAAACATCGTCACGGATGTCAGACCATTTGAAAAATAGTAACTGAAGACTATATAGTGATTTTCCAAGCGTAGCTTAGATGTGGAACAAGACCGAAAGTATGGGGTACCCAGTGAGGATCGAACTCACTACTCATTCGTAATTGTTCTAGCGAGACAAGCTTGCTAACCATTACACCGCCTCGGAGTGCCTACTGGAGCCTATATATGTCTATCACGCTTTATTAGCCGCTTTGATGTTGGGTATTGGAGACATAGGTAACTCAGAGAATCGAGGTTTTGATAGAAAGCTTTGAGAATTTCTTTGAACGTCGGTGAATGTTGGACAATCTCCTCAAAGATGAAGAAGAGAATTAATGCAACATAAATGTGTTTCTGCAGAAGCAAGCTGAGGATACCATCGACTAAACATATGTGTAACGAGGAAGCTTTAGGGAAAATGAAAACCCTTAGAAAAAGACTACATTTCTGTGACAATGTGGAAGAAGCGTTTGAAGAATTTGATATTCAAAGGCAAGAAAAATAAAAGGAAACAACGCGTAACCGACTTGACATTCTTATCAATGTTTCGATCTGAAATGGAATGCAGAACACGTACGAGGAGTGAATATGAAAAGAAAAAAAACATACTAAGAACTACAAGAGAGAGGATGTTGTGGAGAGCCATGATTTATAACGTTCTGTAAGTTACGGCACATAGAAAGGGGTGAAGAGGAGGAGGAACTGCTTTTGAATAAAGAGGAACATATATGAATCTTCTTTTACCTATATGGAATAAACTGGAAAAGACAGTTCCTAAAATTCTGCTATTATTGAAGTGTATATGTAAAAAACAAAAACAAAAATAAAACGTTTGTATTTTTTATTACAAGCGCGACGCCTGTTTTTTTTTTTCAGATCTTTTCCATGTAGAAAAAAGTGGATGACGTAATCGAGACGGAGATTATGTCATCCACTAGGATGGTTAGTCAGTTCCCATTGCAATCACTTACTTAGGCACATTTGTATTTCATGTGTTTCGTGTATACCATTGCCGAAACAAAATGTCAAATGTTTAGCGAATCAAGCGATCTGCAATATTAAAATAGAACTGTCGGTTGGTCTTGGGAATTTTTAGCTTTCCTTTGTTGTACAATCTTTGTTTATTCCTGATGATATCAGATACGTTGCACAAAATCACTAAACCTGCGTATTATACAAAAGGTCATAGGAGAAAATATGTTCACCAGGATTGCACCGATATTTTAGCTAGAGGAAATCTCCTTAAAGTTATGTTTGATATAGCGATTTACTACGTGTAGCGTAGATCTGGTCCAAGGCCGAAAGTATAGAGCGCCTAATGAATGCTGAACTCACTACTCGGTTGTAATTGGTCGAGCTAGACAAACTGGTTAACAATTACACAACGTCGAATTGACTTACGTTATGGTCGATATAATAAATAAAATCAAGGCTATGAAGAAAGTTTCAATATGGAAAATGTTTTTATATTTCCTGAACATATTTATTTGGTATTGGTGCAAGGATCACAATCCTAAAATAAGGCTATATTGATATTTCATCTGTGATCTCATTGGCGCGAAATAGAGGAAAAAATATCCGGCGTGGCGGTTTAAAGAGAAACCCTTTCTTTTCATATATATAAACAAATAAATAGTTAATAGTTTAGATGATACATACATTGGGAAAATGAAAGAAAATATAGATAGTTGTGTATGAAAATGGATGCAATGTAAACCTAAATATGACTAGAAATATTGGATTCATCATTTCCGTAGAACCTGACACTTTAATGATTCGTTTATAGAATTGGCGTTGTCAAGGCTAATTCTTTTCAAGAGTAATTTGATCTCGGGTTACTGAGATTCTTTTATTTGTAATGTACTAAAATATTTCTGTATTTGAATTGTTTTTCGTACGGCCAAATGATATTATCTGCAAGTCATAGACGCAGGTGCAGCTAATGAAGCCATCGGTGACAAAATGTCTGCAGCAATGTTGCGATTTCGCAGTTTTATTGGCTACAACCAAAGATTTGCTTGTTTTGTTTTTTTTATCAAAGAAATTGCAGTTTGTGACAAATCTTCAATAAGGAATAATGACAGGATTCTCGGTTATGAGAAAAATGAAAAAAAAAAGCGTTCTTGTTCCTTTTTATTCCAATATAGAGTGCAGGAATAATTTTTTCCCTAATCAATAAGAACTATAGTTTCACAAAACGTAGGAACTTGGCTGCAATAAAAGATGAGGACGACGTTCAAATATTCATATTATATTGCCTTTATAATAGTGTATGTTATCCTCCTAAAAGATAAGTAGCGGTTTTGAACTGCTTCTTCAACTCGAGATTTTAGATTTACATTTATGTCCTTGTAGCAGATGTTTCTTTTCGTAATCGATATCCTCACCTAGTTTTTATCTATAAATCTATACAAATTAATGTTCGTAAGAAATTGTCTTCTTCATCTTCTTCTTCTTCTTCTTCTTCTTCTTCTTCTTCTTCTTCTTCTTCTTCTTCTTCAAGGCTCTACAGAATTTCGTGTCCTTTGTAGCTCTTTGTAGCACCATCCATTTATGCTAGTTAGACTATTTTATTCCACGGCGTGTTTGTTTACATTCCTCACCTATGTGCCTTGTCTGTCCGGGACCTAGGTAGTCATGCCAGTCCAGAATTTCTTGTGATCTTTTTGTCATCTCCCCTAAAGTTTTTCCCGTCATCCATTTAATCAAGATCGACAGGTTTTGCATTGTTTTCCTCCTCACCGTTTTACTTTCAATATCTTGTGAGTATCGAATTTTCCAAACACCCTTTCCTCCTTATGTGCGCCAGAAATTTCAACTGTATCTAATGTTAAGTTTAAGTGTCCTTTTTATTCTCATTGTCTCTAGAACTTCGTCGTTTTTCACATGCTCAGTTTCATTCTGTAGAACATTTCCGTTGCTTCATGTTTCTTCATCATCTGTGAGGGGATTACCCCGCATTCACTGTCATAGAGGAGCACTAATATTTTATTTCATTACGTTTTTTTATTTAAAGTTTCTTCTTCCTTTCGTTCAGACATATAAACAACTTTATAAATTTAATTGCAGTACTCGATTGGCGTCTAGATCTCATTAACTTTCTGTTGAGATGTAACTGTATATTCTATGTTAACAATTTCTTTTGTCGCACTTTCCGCTTGTGGAACTCCCTTTCGGCTCCATGCTTTCCAGCCAACTTCAAATATTTAAATTCAATGTCAATCGCTATCCACTGTCCTCCTGATTACTCTTTTTTTTATTCTTGTTCATTAGTAATGTTTCTGTTTCTAATTCTTCCACACTCAGTAACCACTTCTGTCTTACTGGGTTTACTGCCTTGCATCGAGTGAAGTCTAAGAAAAATAGATGTCATAGGAATAATTTGGAAAAATATAGATTTCCTCGTATTATTTGGAAACTGCCTTTTACTTTTCTCGTTTTAGCCACCTCCCACCATACGCAAGAATCCCCGATACTCACGACTGTGATTAAAACATTCAAGACTAGACATCAAAAAAGTGTCTGATTCAGATGATTAACTTGGTCGTGTATCAAAATCTTAGTGTGTAGTCACGGAGTATGCTTAGTGGCTGCATTAGTTTTATATTTCTAGTCCTGAATAATAAGTGATGTTCTTACTAAAATTTAGAATTTGGACTACTACCTTCAAATCAGTATATTTTTGACGCTTTCAAGCACTACTTCTCAAACATTTTCAGGCTATGGATCATTTTTTCTTCAAAAAATACAAATGGACCACTCCTACTTTTAATATTAGGGTGTTCAGTTTTCACAACTAAAATACTCAATGAAGAAACAAAGTAGTCTATTTACACTTTAAAATTTATTTTAGTAAACACTGGATATCAAGATCAATTTTAATGATGTCATTTAATCTTAGTCCATTCAGCTAGTGACTATCTTGATCTTGGTGTGTCTGGCACAAGGTATAATAATCAATTTTGATGGTGTCCTTCAGTCTTAGTCTGATATTTCTTCTGCTGTTGAAAGCTAATTTAATTCTTTTTCTACTGTAAACATCTACAACAGCCGAAAATCCAGATTCCACCCTCCATGTGGTAGGGAAAGAAATGATGCTTGCTTCCACATGTCGAGTCATTTATCGATATGTAGGCAAAGACATTCTTTGTCAACTCTTCTTCTCAGTTTCTCATTCTCTTTCAAGTTCAGCAAAATTTCAAGCAACTCAACATTTTCAATAAAATAAATATACCACTGCATAATACCTACATAATGTGTGTAATAAAAGAAAATATATTTTTTAATTTTTCAAAATATGAATAATTTTGATATATTTTTGTGAAATGTCTACAATTTTTTATTCTTACAATTTTTTATTTTCTGTGGACCATTAGAAATGCTATGTGGACCCCTGGTGGTCCACCTGGACCACTTTGAGAATCACTGCTTTAAAGCACTATTTTAATATTAGATTTTAGCTTTGCAAATAGGATGATTTATCAAAAAGATCTTCACCTGAATTTATGTTTTTGAAGCATATTTAATACTCCAACTAGATCACACTCATAAATTTTCAGAGCTAGTATTTCCGAAGCATAGAGTTGTCAAGTGCTCGTAATCAAGTAGATGTGCCTGGATCATAATGTACAAGTTATCAATGGATAAAATAAAATTGATGAATCGACTTTAAATTCATGCGTCATCTGTCACATTTACATTTTCACAAATGCTCCAAGAAAAGTACAACACTTCCCCTAACTATGGATTAAATAGTAATATAAACTTATCTCTCTTGCCTTAGATAGCGCCAGTCTATGAGAAGAACACCTATAGGTTCAGAAATGTGGAGAAGGCAACAAAATCAAGTTACTATCTCTCCTAAATAGTCATAAGATTTAACAGATAATAAAGAAATCGAATTTATGAGGAGTCATGATCGCCAAAGCCTTGAGGGGACGACGGAATTGAAAACAAGTGTAGCAGAGTTCTCTCGTATAATGCGCTTGAAAGCATCCTAGACATCAGCTTCTGACCTTTATTGTGTAGGCAGCAAAAGGAACAATCCAACAGACAAATTATAAATCTGATAAGAGATTAAAGAACTTAATTGCCAAAGCGAAACTTTCAGGTAGTTAAGAAAACTCAGCACAAAGACACATGCCATTTCTTAAACCAGAAAATATTTAATGCAGAATTACTTTGTGTATAAACGAGCTAGATATATTCTAATGTAAATGGAAATCTACTTCGTTTTAAAACAGGGATATCCGATGCATAACTAAATAAATATTTTAATGAGCATTCAATTTCAGGTTTGTATCAGCTATGCATGTTTTGCATTTAAAACCGGAAAGAAACAGTTTATTAAATGAAAATAAAACGCTACGTATTTTACACAGGAATCTAAAACATTATGTAACTCATTTATTTATTTATCGTTTCACTGAATCTTCCTTGTGATAAACATTTTATAATAATATGCATATTGTCGTAAATTATAAAGTAAATGTAATATAAAATAACTAAAACACAAGAAGTTTTAAGGAGAATTGGTACTTCAAAGAAACTAATGGTAAAAATCATAAGATGGTGTACAATTCTGGGAAACATAAAGAATTAATGATTTAAGAATTTCACACTCACAAGATTTATTGAAGGTAAAAGAAATACGATGGGAAGAGAAACTTTGATTGAATTGATGGCAAAGCAAGAACAACGAAGGGTAGTAAAGGAGTATACGTTACTTAGAGCAATAAAAAGCAGGACATTGTGGAGAGCTGTGAGCCTCAGAATCATGAAAGAATATCGACTATGTTAAAGTTATTTGAAATCAGACAACATAAAATAACCGCGCTGTGTTGTGGTGATATATTTTCGCACACAAAGAAAGCAGGACGCTGTTTTATCTTTTTGCAATACAGAGCGGTAGAGAGCATTTAAAGCTTGAACACTCCTTATAAATTTGGTCGATTGATCTTGTCACTAAAAGCATTCGAAAACGCATTTTGTGTGTCTTTTAACAGTTTTCTTTTCGATATTCCAATAGAGGATAGTTCCGAGGTTGATGTCAAGTATTAAAATAAGGGTAAAACGTTCGCCCTTCGAAGAGATAACGGGCTTATATAACAGAGACCCACCCCGTATTACCCGAGAGAAATATTAATCCTTTGAACCTAGGTATGTCTTAAGGGGAATTCTCTTGTACCAAATATCTTAAAAGTTACTTTCACACCATGTTTACTGTGCCTAATTCATATCGAGCGAAGCTGAATCTGTTTCGATCTGGTTTTTATATTAACCAAATTGCTTAGAAAGAGATTGGAAATCGTATATGAAGACTTTTGATCAAACACGGATAAGATTACTCGAAGTGTCTATTGGATAGGCCAATGTTAGCAAACGGCTGAACACATGAAAGACCTGAGCGCCAAGCGTAGAGCAAGCGTTAACAAACTACGATCATCTCCAAGTACAGGGAATTCGATTGTGCCCAACGGCTAAAGAAAAACTACCTTTGAAATATGCTATATAACGCACACGGGGTGCACGTTTGCGGTGGTGCGTTAGTATTTATGGGAGATGAAGAGGAAGGAAAACAGGGATATATATATATATATATATATATACATATATACATACATACATATATATATATATATATATATATATATATATATATATATATGAATCTTTCTCTCTCTTTCTCTCTCACTCTCTCTCTCTATATATATATATAGAGAGAAAGATAGAAAAAGATTCAATGAGATAAAGAAAGAAATTGAGATTTTAATTGAGAGACAAAATGAGAGAAAGTAACGAGAGAGAGAGAGAGAGAGAGAGAGAGAGGAAGAGGATATCGAAAAAGAAATAAAAAAATATAGAGCTATATGGAGAGAGTGTGCAAGGCACACAGTGAATTTGATTTATTTCCTATTCTCCCTTAGAGAATAACAGAGGCATAGTGAAAAGGAAATAAATCAAAATAGAAAAGAGAAAGGGAGGGGGAGAGAGAAAGAGAGCATGTGTAATGAAAATAGATAGGTAGAGAAATATAGAAAGAGAAATAGAAAGTGATAGAAAGAGACATACCGAGAAAAATCAAAAGATATATACTAACAAAGAAAGAGAGAAAGAGAGAGAAAGAGCAACAGATATGAATATGAAAGAGATAAAGACAGAGAGACAGGAAGGGATAGAAAGATAAAAACAGAGAGAGAAAGATAGTGAGAGAAGGAAACGTGTATGTATAGAGAATAAGAAAGCGATAGAATGGTTGTAAAGAGAGATAAAACTTGTAAATAGAAAGAGTAGATATATTGTGCCGGATTTTTCAAACATCTTTGCGAAAAGATAAGAACATTCGAATCGGGCTAATTTTTAATGAACAGAAAAGAAGTTATTATAACAATTATTTGATGAATAAAAATTTATTGCTGCTCTAAACAGAATAAAAACATATTTCTTTTCAAGAAGAATATCCTTTTTTTATAACATTCTCTACTTTTTGAGTTCCGCTGAGGCGGGAACGCTACAGACTTACACTAAATTAGTTCAAATATTTATGAAAATGCTTCCAATGGTGCCTACAGCTGGTAATGAGTCTAATTATTTAAAACATATTTTGGAATAAATTTTGAATTATTTAAATTTGATGAATGATTGAGACCAATATGTTTGTATTCTTGCTTTCCCACACTACAAGTTAAAAGATGAATTCCTCGTCATTTTTACAGTGTATGCTGCATCTAAAACTCTTCAGGAGTCCTCTCTGTAATATTCAATTCCACGCTGGTCAAAGTTAGAAATATTAAATGAATAAAAATGACAGCTTAAGACGATTATGAAATAACACAATAGTCTGACATAGTCCGGAGAATTATCGCATAATTACCCTAGTATCGATGGTAACGAAAGACTAAACAGACCTTTGTCTTATTGTAGCAAGTCAAGCAACATTATAAGGATTAAAGAATTTATCTGTATAAATGTAACATTATGTGCATCTAAAAGAAGAGCATTTTTAAAGGATTAGAAAAAAATCGCCTAAACACAGGTTATAGGAAAATATTCGTATTTGTCAAATGCGATCATCAGGGCATAAAAAAAATTATGTAAAGAATTCTTCCACGTATTATTCAGAGGGGCTTAAGATAAGGATGCGTCTTCTCACCCGACCTGTTCAACCTCTACAACGAGGCAATTCTCAGAGAATTGAGACGCCTACCGGGATTTAGCATTGGCAGCCACAATCTTAACAACATAATATACGCAGATGACAAAGTACTGATAGCAGACACGGGAAAGAAGTTACAAAATCTCCTACAGAAGGTAGCGACGGACAGTGTGAAGAAGGGACTAAGCATAAACTACAAAAAAAACACAAAAAAAAAAAAACAGAATGAATGGTCATCATTAAAAGGATGAGCCTGAAATGCGATTTGTTGGTCGAGAACACTAGAATCAAGCAAACGTTTAAAATATCTGGGAAGCGTTCTGACAGAGGATGGTAAATGCGGCATTACGATCCGTAGACGTATTGGAATGGCCAAGGAAAGCAAAAAGCTGGTCAGAGTATTGCAAGACAGGGGGATTTCTTTTGTAACGAAGAAAAGAATACTGAATTGTTATGTGATATCTGTCATTCTTTACGGCAGCGAATGTTGGATGATTTCCTCAAAGATGAAAAAAAGACGCCCGGCGACGGAGATGTTACGGAAGGCTGATGAGGATATCACGGACCGGTCTTTGAGAGGATGCAAACAAGGAGGACGCTTATACTTACCATCAGGAAGAGGCAGCTGAAGTTCCTGGGACACAAAATGAGGAATGAGTCCCTGGAGAATCTAATACGAGTTGAATAAAGGGAAAGAGAGTCAAGGGAAAAGAACATATGATATATCTAGCGGCCTTAAGCAAGTGAATAACAGAACGTGGGCTGGGGGAGAAAGCAGAGAGAAGGAACTTGTTTAGAGCTGCAAGGGATAGAGGGAGAAGTGGAGAGTCATGATCGCCTACGTCCTGAAAGGACACGGCACATAGAAAGAAAAAAAAGATATATTTGATAGGGTCAACTGACGGTCACAAGTGCCGCAAAAGAGGGCAAGGAAGAAGCAAGACGCGGCGGTGGCGACTTTTCATTAAACCATGACTTGACGAAATAAGCAATAGCAAGAAAGGGGTGACTTCCTGGTAGAAAAATGAATTACCCCCGTCCAGAATTCTTCAGTGTTTTTTTTTCTTTTGTTTGTAAGTGAATGGTATGGACGGAAGGTTGGTAAAGAAAGTCTTCTCTCTCACTCTACCATCTCCATCCTTGACAATAGGTTGCTAACAGTTCACAGCTAGGGAGAATAAAAATGGCCAGTACAAACCCCACTGTGCTGTGATATTTATTATTACAAGGAAACCTTTCGCATGGTGGAAAGATGACTTTTGGTTTTCTGTCAAAAATCAAGCAATGAGACTTTGCAGTATAAGGCCTGAAGACAGAAGATATGATTTACTAGGTAAACGTGACTGTAATTTGCTAAACACGAGTTTGAGTCAAATATGAGGTCGATTGAAACAATGTGGCGAGGGCAAAAACTGAAGTAAGGATTCTAGTTGAAATAATTCATCGACTTAAATGTTCTTCACAGAAGTTTGATTTCTGTACTGCATTTTCTCTTCTTCCTTTGTAATTTTAGTTGTAACTTCGCATCCATAGAAATTCTTAAAAAACACACAAAATACAAAACAAATACTCCCCAAAACTCAGAAAATCATAAAGAGAAAGTTATTAACTCATTGTAAGTTTATCTCTTCAAATATTTGTTTTAGATGTCGTTTATAATCTTTCCGAATGTGTGATCTTTTGGGTGACTTTGCACTCTTTATGCACAAAGGTTTTATCTCTCTTTCTAAAAATGGCGAAACATCTTAATTGATACTGCAATTTAATATATATTTATTTTGATTATTTACGAAACAAGTTCATTTCATTAATTTTTATTTCATATTTTGGAAAATAAACAAAATTTTGCGTTTTAAATATGAAAAGTTTAAAGCCGTCTTCAATAGAAGCCGTAATTTATAATTTTCCATTATAGAAAAGAAAAAAAAAACAAGTGAAAGATCATCTCTCAATGTAAACGAAGATTCCAATTCATTGAGAGAAAAGAATCCAATAAATTCAGATAAACTGAAATAAATCTTAATAATTTGGTCAAAGTCATTTTAATTGTTAATGAATATATTGTTAAAGGTTTGGTAGAATCAATTAAATTTGTATTGATTGATGATTAAAATCAAACTTATTTTTGGTTACATCGAACTGGATCTGTGCTGGAATTTTGAAGATTATAAGCCAACCATTATAGTAGACACGCTGTATGACAGATAAAGTTTACCGAACTTTGGTATAGTGGAAAATAATTCTTTGACAAATAAGAGCAGTTAACGTCAAAAGAAAGTTTTTGATGAATATCTTTTGAAGCTGAGGTGTTACGAGATTAGAAAAAAAATATTAATATTCATTCAATATCAAGCTCGAAAGCCACTCAAGATAGAGCTTTACAGTGTAGTAAGAAAATGGAAGAAATGAAATTTGGAGAGTAATGGATGAAAGATAATGGTTAACCATAGATTTGAAATAGTTAAAATTTCAGTGAATGGATAAACATCCTGCAGGAAGTTTTTTTCACATTGTATCCGTTCTTTGGAAGAAGTTCGTTTTTAATAATGGAATATTAAAGGAATGGGGATAATTCACAATTTATGTACGTGACATGGGCTGATCCCAGTTGTAAGGGTCAGAGATGGTGGTCCTACGGAATATAGCATATCAAAACACATGTCATAGAAATAGCGATAGGGGAAAGTAGCTCTAAAGTGTAAAATTATTCATCACCCACAAGTCCGCTTAGATGTTTTTGAACTCCATCAAGACAAACAAGCGAGAACTAGGCAGCCTCAGGCCATATATAGCAGCAATACTACACTTTTGTATTGGCGTTATAAGTTTATATCAAGCGATAAATTGAATTTCCATATGAATTCTTTAGAATTATATCAACAAATAAATTTGATGCACATGTTTTCAGTTACTTTTATGATATGTAAAATAATTTATAATGAATGCCATACAAAACCTCGAATATTTAGGGAGCTTAAAATTTAAAGTTTATTGCGAGTTTGTCATAGAATTTCAATAAAAAAGAACATGTAACACTGATTGTTATAAAAATTATAACCTTTTGTTCGTCATATACTTGTCACAAGAATTGGGCACCTCGACATGGTGTAATGGTTAGAAAGCTTGTCTTGCTAGATCAATTACGACTGAGTAGTAAGTTCGATCCTCACTGCGTGCCCAATAATTTCGGCCTTGTACCACATCTAAGCCGGGTTTAGAAAATCGCTACTTGTCACAAGAATTCGTTTTTCCACTCATTAAATGTTTAAAGCGATAGCCGTGTCTATATAAATACCAGTATCTCTATAAATACTAGTGTTTAAATAAATACCAGTATCTCTATAAATACTACTGTCTATATAAATACTAGTGTCTATATAAATACTAGTGTCTATATAAATACCAGTATCTCTGTGAATACTAGTGTCTGTATAAATACTAGTGTCTATATTTGTATCTCTATAAGTACTAGTGTCTATATGAATACTAGTGTCTATATAAATACCAATATATCTGTAAATACTAGTTTCTATATAAATACTAGTGTCTATATAAATACTAGTATCTCTATAAATCCTAGTGTCTAAATAAATGCCAGTATCTATATAAATACTAGTGTCTCTATAAATAGCAGTATCTCTATAAATACTAGCGTCTATATAAATATTAGTGTCTATATAAATACCAGTTTCTCAATAGATACTAGCCTCTATATAAACACTAGTGTCTATATAAATACTAGTGTCTATATAAATACGTGGATTAAAAAAATGTTTCCAAACCATAGTAAGACTAGTATGTTGAGTCTGAGACAGGAAATATTATTTTGGATAGTGATTACGTTAAAATGTAAAAAAAGAAAAAAAAAACAATTCACCCATACAAAACCCAAGAGCCTCTCAAAGTAGAGCTTTATTAAACGAGCTATGTAATATGGAAATAAGACGAATAAGCAGGAAATGATGACATCGATATGGCGGGTAGATAATTATTAAGCCTAGATTTGAATAGATTATGATTATACTGTTCTTGTAATCATTCACACAATAATCTGTTCCACAGAGTAGTGCTTCCTGGGATAAAGCTTACGGATTTGAGTTTCGAAACAGTAATAGTTCTGGAATATTAGCCGAGATATATCATCGACGTAACCTCACACGTCTTGGGTCAAAGTGATTAAATAATTATTTATTGCAACCCTGGGAACATATATATCCTGTTTAGGAAAATATAACTGATGCCTTAATATAGTCTGCACCCTTGAGAACACTCTTTTATAAAGAGAGTTCCATAAGAAAAACAACTTCATCTTTACATCCCGACTCTTAGCCATTATCATATTTTATCATTATAGAAAAGATATATTTACTGGAATCTAAAAGTTACTGTGCTGAATTTACATTAGTCGGTCTATTGTCTTCATCTTTGCCGCCATATTTGTTGACAAAATATGGCGACAAAGATGAGGACAATAGTCCGACTAATGTAAATACTGTACATAATCTAATCTTATCTCAGAAATATAGACAGATTACTGTGCTGAATAGTAAAAACATGTAACAGGATCGTGAAGATAAAAGCCAACACGATTTGTAAAGATTTAATGAAAAGGAAGTTGTTTGGATGAATTTTAAAGCTTTTAATTAATATCCACTTGATATGACGTATAAATAAAACAGTTAATAGCTTCAGTTCGCGCAAAATTTAAAATCGTGCAGGCACAAACGAACCGAGAAGTGAAATGTAACCAAGGAAAACAACAAACCCATTGAAAACGCCTAATTGGCCGAAAGAACTTGCGACATATATTTTTTACACTCTATTCGTCATCTTAAAAGAACAACAAAATAAAAAAAATGCCCCTTGTTTGTCACATTTAATGAAGCGAGTGAAAATGCCTACTCAAATACAAAATATATTAAATATATTACTCATTAATAATACACATATTTCCGTGAATTATTTTGATTAATTTTCTAAACGTTAGGTTTGGTTTCGTTTGGTTTGCTTTGTTTTATAGCACATCAACCTCAATGTGTCATTTAATGCCGACAACTTTTTGTTCCTGGTAATATTTTTGTTTTGTCAAAAATCCATTTCTCTTAATATTTTTTTCTCAAAAATGTATAGCTGGTAATATCGTTTTTTGTTTTTTTTGCTTCAAAAACGTATTGCTGGTATTATTTTATAATGCCTTTTGCCTCAGTTTCGGGGTTAACTATTTGCCCATAGCTGGGACCCTAACAGTGCTACAACCCCGGGTCAGGGTGGACCTGGGAACACTAACAATTAAGAGGTGGTTCCACCTTCTTCAAAATCTCCTGTTCAGAGACCTTGCTGTTGGACGTAGTTTATCGTCATACCCAGGACACGGATGTAGTTTATCGTCATACCCAGGACGATAAAAGTTAGAAATTGTGATATGGCTTATGATGTCATTTGTATGTTATCGTAACATAAATATAGAAACTATTTTTGTTAATAAAATAAGTACGTTTGTTGTTTTATAAAATCTAAAACGAATGTTCAATATAATAATTGCAATCTATTCCTACGACTGTTAAGGCTAAACAAAATCGGCCATTTTTATTGTGGATGCCTCTCGAACAGGGAAGTCATATTGACTCGGAAATCTAAAGTATTCGTCGCTTATTTTCGTTCCTCTTATCATTGTAATCCTGTCTACTTTACAACAATCAATCGCCGTTTCGTCTTCTCTAATACTTTCTTCATTTCTTCTCCAATGTCCGAACCAAATCAAGTTCATTCAGAAATTCATTGATTTGTTCATTGATATCCGGTGTTCAATAAAAGCGGACTTAAAAGGGACAAGAAACAGTGTGGCTGATGTCCGTTCTGCAAGTCATTCCTTTCCGATTGATCACGTGACACATATACACTGGAAGCAGTGATCCAGGCTTTATTTGAAATAATCGCGAATGGCTAGAGCTTGTGGCTCAGTTTAAGAAGATCTTGCTTATTGTTGGAGAAGCTCACTTCTATTGTTCTCTGTCCACATCTATCTATCTATATCTATCTATCTATCTATCTATCTATCTATCTATCTCAGTGTGTTTTAATCTCTCTCTCTCTATATATATATATATATATATATATATATATATATATATATATATATATATATATATATATATATATTGTTATATCTTCATGAGTTTTATATTATAAAATCTTAATTTAACAGTTTATATTGATATGTGTATTTATCTATTCTATAATGCACAGCACTTTCACGAAGGCTATAAAAATCTCCGTCATTAATTAAAGACATTAATGAAAGTATTTTCAGAACAAAGCTTTGATAGCAGAGGCACTTATACCTGCAACTGTCAGATTGTCTTGTAGACTGCTAGAACATTTCTTGGTACGTGCAGATTCTACTTCTCAACATTAAATTGTAGAAATCAAAGGTGCTGAAAATTTTGTGTCCCAACCAACAATGAGTTTCACTCAAGAATTCTACTTTTTGGTCATTTTGTGAAGTGAAGTGAGTCGGAACATTATCTTTTCAGGACACAGTCTTAAATATATGTATTCGTCATATTATTTCAACTGACAAAACATGCTAATGATTTTTGAGGTAATCTTTGACATGGTGAGCGGTAAAATTATGTTTAGTATCCATTAAGTGTCATGGGTCCTTACCTATAACTACAGAATGAACTCTTCCTAACACTATGTATACTACGCCTCTCTTGTATTATTATTTCGTGTAATATACCTTCGTTATTTCTACTCTTGTGTTCGTGTTGTTCTTCCTTGGTCCTAACCTGGACCATAACATTAAGTAAGAGAGATTATGTTTTCTTTGGTTGAATGATTGTTGTAATATTGTCTTTCATCAAACAGCCAAGAATTAGGAAGGCCGTAGTTGGAGAGAGTATCAAAGGAAAAGAAGTCTAGATAAGGAAAATAAGGAAGAAGAGGTTTATTAAATACTCATACATTTAACGGAAAGACTTGAATCAAACAAATACTACTCAAAATCATCTCTAACGTGGTTAATTGCCTTACATATTAGTAAGAGCAATTCATTGTCACCGTAATTGGAAAAAGTAGGAAGCATGATGAGTCCAACTCTACAACAATTATATAAATGTGAACTTGGGTATTTATGACAGAAATGTATATGTCTTCGCATCGCATCGATTTCTTTCTCAAATTGTAATGTCTTTGAGAAGTCAAAGATTTATGAGGTGATGTTAGGAAACGCTGTGAAGAATTATATTTCTCCATGGGCAGCAGGATTTGAAAATAATGCCGCTAAATAAAGACGCTTCCTGGAAGCAATCATGACCATAAATTTTGTATATTCTAACTCATGCAGTTGTAGCGGGGAATAGAAAATATTTAAAAAATGTACTTCATGTACTACCATACCGGGAATTAGATATCATTTAGCATTTCAGAACTTTTTCTTTGTTTCTAGGGTTTGTACTGTCTCTTAATACTTTGCTTAGTTTCTGCAAGTCATATTTCTCGCTTGCTATGTACTTCTGATTTATGTGTCACACATCTATTGTCTCTTATTAAACTACCCAGATACATTTGATACTTGCTTGATTCTGAAATTACCCATATTGGGCTTATGCAGGGTGTATCAAAATCGAAACATTGGAGACGGGTACTTTACAGCAAAACAAGTTAAAATGTAATATATCCAAAAGGCCATCGTTGAACCTTAACAAAGCAACTCATAACAAGTGTTCAAAATGTCGACAACTTGCTTCTGCACAAGCATGCACCCGTCGGATCATTGACTGATGGAGCCTTTTAATTATTCCCAGAAGTTATCGAATGGTTTCTCAGGCCCCCATGACACATTGATGAAGCGTGTCTGCATTATTAATGTTTGCTGCATAAACTAATTGTTTTAAGTGACTTCAGAGATAAAATCAAAAGGACTGAGGTCGGGGGAACGTGCAGGACAAGGAACTGATCTTACCTATCCATCTCAGTTAGTGCCTCGGGAACAATGAAATATGCAGGAACGCCATCATACATGAACTACATACCTCTTCGTATTAGTCAGAGTACATCTTCTAGCCGCAAATATACACGAATGACAAATGTAACCACCGACTCTGCATAGAACGCAGGATTTGATGACATATGGACTTTTGTTCTTGTTTTGGTGTGAGGAATCCGCCCCCCCGCCAATGTTTGCAAAACTAATTTGATATCTCTCTCTTCATATATATATATATATATATATATATATATATATATATATATATATATATATATATATTCTGTTTATGCGTTGTTTTATATATATAATTTATTTAATAAATGCTAAGCAAACCACTTCTCTGTGGCTGAATGTTTAAGAGCACGTCATATCAAAAGTTGGTTTCCAGTAGAATTTCATGTTCGATTCCTGTTGGCGAGCGCATAATTTCTACAAATTTTCAGACTTAATCCATTTCATTATATATATATATATTTCTTTATATATATATATATCGTTAAGTAATGAAAAGTTTGGTAATGCGTATGGTTAATCCCAAGGAACATGTAATCCAGAGTCCTCAATGTTAAATCAGACCACTTATTAATTTATTTCCACCTGGTTCATCAGACCACACTTCCAAGGGTGAAAAAATGTTTATTTATATATATATATATATATATATATATATATATATATATATATATATATATTAATATTTATCCAATATAAGTTCCAAGGGTCACAGTAGAGAGTTAATGTGTGGTGTTTTTTTAAGTGTAAGAAAAGGCAAAACGAGGAAGTTCGTTGGGTTATGTAGGAAAGGTGATTGTTAGCCCTAGACTTGAAGAGGTCAATATTCTAGTGAAAGGGAAAATATATTGCCGGGATTCTGTCCTATAAAACAGCATTTCTAATGGAATATGTACCATGGTAGGTGCCTGTTGTGAAGGTCAAGACTGGTGTGGTCAAGCACGGGAATAGCGATAGAGCAGCTAGAGGCTCACTATGTTTCGTCTGTGGTAAGGATGTTGTAGAGTGAATAATAACTAATCACCCACAAGGTCGCATATTGTACAAATACGGGCAACTGAAGACTGGACAGCTCCAGTCCCGATATTGCAGCGATACTCAATGTTCTGCTCTGATCTGGTTCTCATAAAGATAGAATATAGTAGAGGGAAGTCAGATACTTATTAGAATATTACAATGAACCGACCGTTTTTCAGCAACTTTAGCAATAGATTGGATACATGAGTTCCAATTGAGTTCCGGTAAGAGCTTGTGTCCCAATAGACGTCCAAGACAAGGGGCCTCGTGAGACAAGTTCCAATAAGAGTTTGTGTCCAAATAGACATCCAAGAAGAAGGGCCACGGGAGACGACCTGAATTTCATGATAGGTAAAATTTCACTGTCTATTCGATGGTGTTGGAACGTTACTAATTTGGTTTTGGCCGAATCAAATTTTACACGCCAGATCCTTCCTCATTTTTAAGTTGGGGGTAATATGATAGGCATAGATGTATTCTGGTGCTTTTTTAAAATTATTTCTTTTTTAAATAATTTATGTGTTTTTTTCGTTAAATGGCAAAGTAAATATTTGTTTATGTAATTGCATATATTTTCCGCATACATGTTACTCCGATGAAGTTAAGATTCCTTCCAAACAGTTGATTTCGTTTTATAATTCTTGTCTCCAAGTTTCCACTTGGTTTAAAGTACAAGAGAATCTCTTTCATGTTTCTTTGCTTGAAAACTTATAAAAGAGAATATGACGTCTTCTAGTGAAACCGTGAATATTTTTCTACTTTTTGTTTAACCGATTTCGTCATGTGTTGGGATAGAAAGGAACAAATTCATTGAACTTTTCCAGAGTTAAAAAAAAAACCCCTAAGATTATTTGAAATAACCAGACTCATAGTGATTAGTCTGTTTAAGTGCGAATGTGAGTGTGGCAGGACTAGTAAGAGATTAAGATTTAATCTCGACTGCGGTGTCATATATATTACTAGAAAGATTAGGTTAATCTGCCTTTTAGGTGGACTATGAAGAAAAAATAGAAACAGAAATTGGAAACTCTAAAACTATTTTTTAAAGATTGGCCAAGAAATGAAGATCCTTTAAAGTAGATGAGAAGCAAGTCATTTTGTTTTCTTTTCGTGACAATAAAACTATGATGGAAAAGATGGAGACAGATCAGAAATGTAAATGTTTTCAAAAATGACGGGTGAATTTAGATGAAATGGCGGGAAGATTTAGTCAGCGGTCGGGAAGACAAGCGCCGGTTGTAGAACATGAAAGTGAGAGGGAGGGGAAGCGAAGAAAAACTTGAAGTGATCGGTGATATTTTGCTGGGATTAACTCAGGGAGTATAGTGTCGGAATATGTTCATTTGAAGTTTACATTTGACAGAAGCGAATTGAGGTGGAAGTGTTCAATCGATATGTAATCCTATTATTTCCATTTTCTCGAGTAGCGAAGTAAAAGCAACCGAATTAGGATGTAAAGGGTAACAGTTCATAAGGCAATGATTAGACAGGAAAACAAACTAACGTAGTGGAGGGGGAATGAATTTTAGAAAAACGAATAATGATAGCGGACAGTTTAAAAGGTGAAAGAAGCAATGGAGTCTTAAAGGAAATATATTGAATGATCGTTAATAAAAAAGACGTTTTATAAGTGTTACTTTCTATTTAGTAAGAATTCGAAGAAGAGAAGAAAGGAATATGCTAATATAATAGTAATGAAGAGAATAATAATAATAATAATAATAATAATAATAATAATAATAATAAGAAGAAGAAGAAGAAGAAGAAGAAGAAACAGCTACTTTTAATCTTTGATATTTGGGTTGATATTACCAAATATAAAATTACATTCCTTGTTGTGTAAACGGACACACGATCAACAGAATTTAAAGATGCCTGCGCCAGTGGACCACATAGAGAAGACAAAAGAATCAAGCTTATCAGAAATATACTATACCTCTGATTTATAACGAGAAATTGCACGTAAAACTAGCTGACTGTTTTTTTTTTGTTTTTTTTTATCTATCTAATCATTCAGTAAAGCATTAAAGTCATTTAGACGTAAAGGGTTGCTGAGTGTGCGAGATTATGAGAAAAGTAAACGTTATTAAGGAGAGATAGAAAGAAAAGAATAGAAATTAAGAATATAACGTTTGACATAGCATTTATTTTTTTTAAAGATCACGTTTGACTGGAAGGCAAGAAGCATGGTGGGAGATTCATGAGCGAGAAGTGTGAGAAATGAAATTCTTAGCATAGAACTTATGATTGCATCTAGCAATTTCAACTGTAAAATGATAAGACCTTGCCGCCAATCAAGTACTGCGCTTAAACTGATAATGTCTAGGTACCATAGACATGTATTTATAGAAAATGCACAGAGAAGACACGTTATGGCGGTCGGAAAGTGACTGAAGCCGAGATGCCAGCTCAGGACTGATAACATTGTAGATTTTTGTTTAGGTTTTATCAAGAATCTCTAAATACATAGCAGAAGCACCACACCAGATGTGGCAGCAATATTCAATGCATGGATGAATGGTAGATTTATATGTAAGATAGATTCGGTCAAGAGAAATTTTCTACTATGAGCCAGTGAACCAACTTTCCTAGCAGATAAAGATAAAAATAAATATTTTTATGAGATTTACTTTCCTTTCAGTAGCAACCATTCGTAGAAAGAAGAGAAAAAGAATAACAGCAACAACAACAATAATATTAATAATAATAATAATAATAATGCCAAGCACACATACTGAAAAATTGTGTTAGACCAAAATACAGATTCAGTGATAAATATCCAGAAACAATTGACCATCTTGTATCAGTTTTCGCGGTCTTGGCACCCACTGAATATAAAACACTGCACGGTATAGTTGGCAAATATCTGGAAAATCTGCAACGCGTACGGAAAGGAAACTGCAAGAAATTGGTCTGAACACCACCCAAACCTCGTTGTGTAGATAGGACCTGTAACAAATTTATGGGACTTTACAATATACACAGACAGAACAATCAAAACTAATCGCCCTCACTTCGTGATTAGAGACCGTAAAGACAAAATGTACCTCCTTAATGGCATGGAACTTCTTGCAGACTGCAATGTATCTTTGAAGATCTTCAAAAAACTATCAAAATACAAGGACTTTGATATCGAAATCTCAAAAATATGGCGCATGAGAATATTAACAATTCCAGGAGCAACAATTTGGAACGCAAAGCTGACGACTTAAAACTGTTAACACCCAGAAGAAAGCGAAAAGGATTTTGAATTCTATCAAGAATGGAGAGGAAAACGCTTGAGCAGCTCCAGCCGAGATATAGTTGCAATATTCCATTTTTGGTCTAAACTGATTCTTATAAATACAAAGCATGACAAAAATAAGCAAATACTTTCAAAGGTGATAAAATGAGTCAATCCTTGTTATGCCGTATTTAGACATGAATCCTATATACAGTGCTGGCCAAAATCTTATGACTGATGAAAATAAAGAAAAAAATATGTCTTTCTCATTGTTAGATTTTTCCGCTTATTCGAGCAGAGAGTAGAAAAATGAAAATAAGAAAAGGAAAAAAAATTAAAAATGTGTTTAGGGAAAATTTGGATACCTGGAGATTAGGCTAAATACTAGCTGGTCAAAAGTTTATGACCATATTTAAACGAAATTTTAATTAGTAAACACGCAAGGAAATTAATCATTTTTGTTCAAGCATTAGTCCAGTGATCATCTCCCACTGGTATCTCCTGCGTTACGTTAGATAAAAAACATGACAAAGGCTAAAGAGCTGCCAGAGTTTGAACATGGTAGGATTGTCGAATTGAAAAATCAAGGCCTGTCTTACGTGCTGTTGCAAATTTCTCAAAAGAATTTGAAGGATACGGAACGAGTGTAAAACGAAAATTTCGTCGGATTTGAAAAGAAGGATTCGCCGGGTTTTCCGGCAATACACCAATTGATCATCAAAGCAAGTCATCAATGTCTCCTACGGACGCAAAATGCAGCTCAGGAACAATAAAGCGACATCTCCGAAAGAAAAGCCTTTAAATCTATAAAAGCCTCACTGCACACCGTAAAATAAATCGGTTAAAGAGAAGAGCAAATCATGGGACATAGAAAAGTCGAAGGTTTTGTTCTCTGATGAGAAGAAGATTTAATCTGGATCGTCCAGATGACTTCCAATATTACTGTCACGATAAGGATATCCGACCGGAGACATTTTCTACACGACATGGTTCAAGAGGTTCCACCTTGATCTGTGTTGCTATCTCCTTGTAAGGAACGATGGAGTTCAAGGTCATACAGGGACATCAAACCGCGGCTGGTACATTAATATGTTGGAGAGAGCCTTTGGAACCGCTAGCGTGTTCGTCTGATTTGAACTTTATTGAAAATTTTTAAGGGTGGGTGACAAGAGAAATCTATAGAAAGAGCTGTCATTTCCAGACAGTGCGTAACCTTCTTGAAGCCATCTTCATTACTTGGAATAAAATTCCAGCCAGCCATCTGCATACGCTTGCCAAAGCAAATTTTTCTAGTTAAACACAGCGACGGTTGTGCAACTCCCTAGTGAGACGTTTTGTTGGACATTTTCTACTCACTTTAATTTTATTTTAGGTATTGTCTTAAACATTTGATCAGCTAGTATTCATTCTAATGAGTCTTTAAATTTCCCGTAAACGCTAAAAAAGTTTGTCATTTTTGCTTTTCTTATTCTAATTTTTCAAGCTCTACTCAAATATCTGGTTTGAGTCTAACAACAAAACACTTATTTTTTTTCTTTATTTTCACTGACCTTAAGATTTTGGCCAGCAGTGTCTGAATTCCAGCAGTACCCTGAAGTAATACCCGTTTATGGAGCCTCCTTGAGAGTGCAAATAATATAATTATTAATTTATTTAAAATGACACATCTCTAATGATGTGCCAGAATTTAAATCTTAAATACAAATAGATCGTTGTTTTATTACCAGATATATGTCATATCGAGCGGCAATTAAGCTAGCTCCTGCAGAGCGCTCCGGCTTGAGGGTTCAGGAGTTTGAGAGTCCATAGGTCTTTGCGTATTCTCAGCAATGGAAGCTATCCTGATTGCCGTTTGATCTTCATTTTTATTTGCACGGGACTTTATTTTCCTCGTTCCTTGGCTCTTTTAATTGCAGTCTGATCCTCTGTTGGCTTAGATTTCTTTTTGCAACGCATACTGCTGCCCTATACGATAGGCAACAATAAACTACAGAAGAATTCAAAATTAATCGCTGCATTTAAGTATTGTATTAATATTTAAATTAAAAAGGAAAACTTAAATATTAAAAGTTCAACAATAATTCTTTTGTCACCACTTAATCTAAAGACAATTCGTTGTACGTAAGACCTTACTTTCCGTACAAATAATTATCTTTTTTTATTTCATGGGTTACGTTGAAAATTAATATCGATTATTCCGACATTTATTCCCAAGTTATAAATAATTGTTATCGTACGAAAAATTTTGTCGCAAAAATCACGTAAAAAATCGAAGTAACGAAAACTTGGAAATCCAAAATTTCAGGATTGCTGGTTCGGATCCGGCCCGGAATATTCTTAATTTGTCCAAGGGGGGGGTCAGTCTGATTCTAAAATGGTGTAATATATTGGGCTACAGTCTCTGAAAAAGTCTGACACATTCGCATTTATTTAAATATATTACTCATCGCTCTCTTTTGAGTTAATTAGAAACTGAATACAAAAGGGTATTTTCAATATAAACTGAGAACTTCTGCACATGCGTAATAATCACATGTTCTTTTTTTGTCTTTTCTCTTTGAGAAGACTCGATTATGACTATTCTGCTACTGAAATAAAAAGAAAATAAACTGTGTAATCAATATCCAAAGAGCATAATGCTCTACAGATTCTAATGATTTAAGTCGATTATCGTCGAGGAAAAAGGCTTTAGACGATAGAAATACAGAAGTTTGGTTTTGGCTTTCAATAATTTGTAGTCGGAATTCAAAATTCAATAATTTGATAGATCTGTGAATGGAGATAGCGATATGTGAGTAGGTCACATACTTGAAGGATCCTCTTTTGATATCGAACAGCAACGTTAGCATGGGACCTTAATATTTGTATAGCCGCGAGATTAAATTTAGATTGATACATGTATCTGTTATTTTACATCAATATTTGTAGGCTATTTAAAGTCAGAAAATATATTTTTAGATTCTATGAAGTTTGTGGAGATAATAAGATTTTACTGATACAAATCCTGCTATTTAACCCACGGTTCGGGGGTGAAGGTAGATTCATATCTTTCCCAACGGTATTTAAGCGTAAGTGAATATAAAGAACACGAATTGTAGTGCAACTCAATTTTCTGATTTCGATATCGGATTCTTGGTATTCTCAAGCTGTTACCCATTTAAATACTGACCACGCTTGGCGTTTTTTACTTCGGGGATCGTACGAGAATCGGTGTTTCAATGTGATATAGCAGTAATCCTAATTAAACATAGAAAAAATATTCACTATAGCTACTAACAACTAGACAGATCTTCTTATACAGAGAACACAACATAAATTAATGCATTACTAATTGAATGTCCGTTAAGTTCTTGATTTAGTCGACAAAAGTAAAAGCAAAACGCTAGCAATTTATTAATTATACACCCTTGTGCAAATTAATGTAAACAACCGCTTTAGTTTCCATTCTGTCAACATACAGCCAGTTTTAGGTCCACCGGTGTTACAGGGTATATTTGATTTCTATTTTTCTTCAGATTACGTCATTTGCAGTGGTGTGTAATAATATGAATCCCTTTTCGGGGTATATGATAAAATTTGTTTGCATCAGATTTATATCATGCCCAGACACTATTGTCTCAACTGTCGATTAGTTTTCTTACAAACATTGTCTACGATGGACGTTACTCCAAGGAAGATTACGAACATTGGAACGCTGTACGAACATACGAGCAAGCCTTACCAGTGAACAAATCAAAATACTTTAGACTGGCCCGGAAACTCTCATGATTTAAGTTCAATCGAGAATCTTTGGTCAATCTGCAAGGAAAGACTACGTGGAATGGACATACGAAGTACTAACATGGGCACTGGGTCATGTTTCATTGAAAAAATACGAAAAAAAAAGTATATAATAACGGAATTATTTGTTTCGTTTCAATTAATTTGCACAATTATATCCTGCGAAAATCGCTTGCAAGAAAATATCTCCCCATGTTATCCAGCGTATCAATAGTTGGATGCTTTCAGCAAAATAAACGTTTTATTTTCATTCAGAGGAAAAGCTTCTCTGTTTTAGTAAAATAAGAAACGTTTTATGATGGCTGGATTTAAATGAAAGATAATGTTGAATATAAAACGTTTAATACATTTAATTCTTTCGACTGTGGATACTAAATTCATGCCAGTATAATTCATACGTTTATACTATTACATACATCAGTGCAAAACATTTGCTACATAATTACAAGGCATATGTGAAATGAGGCTCGCTAATCCATCTTTTGACGAGGTGACTATGATTTATTGCAGAAAAAGTAAAGTTGTTATAAGTTATTTAATCTTTGTGATATTTCTTCTTTGATCTGCTCCGTCATTTTTTGGTCAACGTGAGAACTAAACAAAATAGCTGGAGTGTATATAAAATTCTGTACTCCGATGTATAAGAACATGAAAAGATGGTGCTGAATGTAACAAATCACAGAGAGAGTAATATCATGATAAGATTTAAACCATAGTGCCTTAAAGAGACAAGACTGGTTAACGCTTTTAATTCTGTTTTTATAAACTTTATTTTCTTTTTTCCGAAAGTTTCTCAATTGTTTTGACATGAGAACCTAAACAATTCTAATAATAAAACCTGCTTATGTGTTGAGGAATAATCTGTATGAAAGAATGCATATCGAAACATTATGAGACAGAGAACTTCATAAAAATTTAATTAATACTGTTTTACAAAACCCGTATTTTTCACACATTGATTTAAAGAAATGATAACGTTTCATACTATAAAAACAGTTGAATTAAGCCTGATAGAACCAATAAGTTCAAGAGTTTATTTACAGTTGATCTAATAATTGAATCTTTGAATCCGTTTCTCCTTCTGGGCCCTGTTTATATCTACGAGCTTTCAACATCTAAAATGATTCTTGACTTAGATGGAAATCTCGACAGGGGAACAGATAAAAAGAACTGAAAACCCTCTCTAACGCTCCGTGCAACTTTACTCTCGTTATCCAATTCATGAGACAAGCCTTGAGCAATTTCACTTCAGTGAAGTTATTGTACATCATCCGTCCAAGTTTCACCTCATATACACATAGACACACGTGGACAAACACCCCGCAGCTGCCCACAATGTAACAGAGAATATTACGAGGTAATAAAGTCTTTCGTTTGGAAATCAATACTCTAAGCTAGACTAAAGCTTTCTTCAGATTTAATGTTAGGCATATCGATCAACACAGAAACGTATAGACGCCTTATAGTTATAATACATGGAATATATTGTAAAATTCCGGTAGTGCTGTTTGAATTTCAGTTACCATGTGACAAAGTAATATAGGCTGCAAGTGATGTGTGACCCATAGAGGAAATAGGTAGGAGGTGGAAATTAATATAGGGTGTCCAAAAAATTAATTATAGTTAAAATGTGAATATCTGAGTAACTAAATGTCTCAGGGAAACGGAATTAAATAGGTTTCTTGTTGAAGAATAAATGATTTATTTATTAAAAATTCGAACGAGATTTTCAAAGGGATTCAGATTTTTTAACCGTTCACAAGTGGCCAATATGAGCACCCATCTGTGATACGACATACTTCAATCGGTAGTCCAGCTTCTGTCAAACACGCTGTAACACGTCTTGCGTAAAAGTTCAAAAGAAGAATGGAATTAGCAAGACACTCGTACTTAAAATCAGAAAACAACAATTGGAATTTCTGGAGCACAATAGGGAAAAGGACGGTTTGGAAAACTTAATATTCACAGGCAGGGTTATGGTTAGGGTTAAGCCGTATCTAATTAATATGAAGTTGAGGAAAATAGCGTAATAGTTACCTAATGAGTTGGCAAAACAGGGCCAAAAAGGGATGGTAAAGGTAGAAAGAGTATGAAGCTGTGGAAAGCTATGAGTGGCCACGTCCTGTTGAGGCATGGAATATACTTGATGATGAAAAACTTCATATGTCGAATTTGTATTAATTTTAGGTGTACTTACTCAGGTAAAACTCCATTTTCCAAAATATGATTATAATAACATATAGGTTCGTTTTTATATAGATTGACTCATTGCAAAATTTTAAACTCTAATTTCATCCTTCTTGACCTTGTACATGACGCATCCTTAAAATATACCTTGCAGAACCAAGTTCATAATTAAAAAGAATAAAAGGAGTTCCATTTGGGCCAAGAGAGACACATTCTTGATATCCTATTTGATATTTTAAATATGGATTTTGTTTCTGTTTTCCAATTTTCTGCGTCAATCAATTCACACAGTTTTTACTTGAATTTCCAATCCTACAACCAATTACATTTGATGAGATTTTATTATTTTTCGCACTTCTTACGTGATCTGTTTTGAATATGAATCGCCTTGACGCTCCTGTTTCAGCTAATTCTGTTGATGTGGGTGCTGTCTTATTTATTCAGCATACCCATGGGTTGTTTTCTTAAGTGAACAAAATATAATAAAAGATATAATATATAAAGACACAAGGTTGAACATTTTGTACTTTGCGAAAACATCCTTGCAAAAGAATTTTACCAAGGTTCAAATATAAACATCCTAGCAAAAGAATTTTACCAAGGTTCAAATATAAACATCCTAGCAAAAGAATTTTACCAAGGTTCAAATATAAACATCCTAGCAAAAGAATTTTACCAAGGTTCAATTATAAACATCCTAGCAAAAGAATTTTACCAAGGTTCAAATATAAACATCCTAGCAAAAGAATTTTACCAAGGTTCAAATATAAACATCCTAGCAAAAGAATTTTACCAAGGTTCAAATATAAACATCCTAGCAAAAAGAATTTTACCAAGGTTCAAATATAAACATCCTAGCAAAAGAATTTTACCAAGGTTCAAATATAAACATCCTAACAAAAGAATTTTACCAAGGTTCAAATATAAACATCCTAACAAAAGAATTTTACCAAGGTTCAAATATAAACATCCTAGCAAAAGAATTTTACCAAGGTTCAAATATAAACATCCTAGCAAAAGAATTTTACCAAGGTTCAAATATAAACATCCTAGCAAAAGAATTTTACCAAGGTTCAAATATAAACATCCTAACAAAAGAATTTTACCAAGGTTCAAATATAAACATCCTAGCAAAAGAATTTTACCAAGGTTCAAATATAAACATCCTAGCAAAAGAATTTTACCAAGGTTCAAATATAAGCCTCCTGAAAGTAGAAGTTGTATGAATTTGGCATTTGAACAAATGACGTGTTCATCGACAGGATACATAAAATTAAATCATAAAATCGCTGATAAATGTGAAAGAAAAATGTTACACAGATAGAACGGATATAATGAAGAGCAAACATTAGACTGCATAAAGATAGGGAAGAAACTGAAATATTAAAGTCTGAAGTGAAATCAGCTTTGTCCAATCTGAACAAGAAGCAAAACGCATGACCAGATGGAATTGTAAGCTGGCAGCATTTATATGATTTCGGCTTTGACAAAATTACAGACATAATACGACAATGGTGACATACAGGAAGAACTAAGTAGAGATATTTGTGTAGCGCCTCTTAAGAAGCCACGTGTAAAAGAATGCGGACTGGTTAGGACAATTAACGGAATGAGCCACATAAGAAAGCTTATCATGTGAATTCCTGATTAATAATACACGGTGTTGTATTTGATCAGAAATAGAACAAGAACGGTAAGGTTTTGTTAAATACATTGGAAGAAGGAATAAGATAATCATACTGAGAATGATTTATAAAATATTAATACAAACGAAAGAAGGATCTACACGTAAATTTCATAGATTACCAAATAGGATTTAATCGCAAAAAAACTGTTGAAACTGCCAAGTAATCTTGATTTATTTGGGAAAGATAAACCAGAAACTAACCTTAGAGGAAACCACGTGGAGGCAGATAAAAAATGAATTCAGTAAATACGTTAAAATAGGAAGAAGCATGAAACAAAGATGTGTCTACTCAATGGGCTTATTCAAACTTTACAGTGAGGCAACCCTGAGGTAATTACAAGTCCTACCAGAATTCAATATTAGAGTTCACAAGATATGCAAATGACACTGTGTTGATAGCAGGTACAGTAAGAAAACTACAGAAATCGAGATGAAGTAAAAGAAACAACCAAAGCTGCAAAAGAAGAATTGGAGACACCCAAAAAAAACAAAAAAAAACAAAAAAAAAACAAAAAAACAATTTAAATATCTAAGAAGTGTTTTAAAATACGACGGAAAATAGGGCAACATAATTCGTAGACACATTTCAATAGCAAAAAGTTATGCAAAGAAAACCTCGATATAATCTAATAAAAGAGTACTGAACTATTATATATTATCGGTTAATGCTGGGCAAGTTAATCACGAATGAAAGAGAGATTTGAGGCAACAGAAATGGGGTCCTACAGAAGATTGCTGAGAATAACTGAACACGTGAGTATGTTTTGGAGGAAAGAGAAAAAGGGCAATAATATATAAAATCCAAATGAAACAATTGATATTTCTAGGACACATAATGGGAAACAGGATTTAGAGAATTTGACGCTCACAAATCATATTGAAGATTAGAATGAGGGATGAAACAACGAATAATCTACTTAATCAGTAAATCGTTAGTAGAACAGAGATTAGGGAAATAAGAAAAAAAAGAAAATCTTACTAAGAGCTGCAAAGGACTGGAAATTGTGGAAAGACAGGATTATCCACATTCTCGAGGGACGTAGCACATAGAAGATGATTTCAATAATAATAGGATTAATATGAATTACCATAATGACACATAAAGATAGATCGATTCGTTTTTTATGCTCTATCAATTTTTTGGAGGTGATTGAAAGCCGAAACATTTTGAATTGCAAGTATAATTATTTTTTGCAAGTTCATATAGCAATAATTACTTTTAGTAAATAGCAATGATTTTCCCAGATACTTGGCCGCCTATTTAACCCATAGGTGGAGAGAGGAGACGGATCCTTTCCCAAATATATTTGCGGGTCAGTCAATGTAACGAATTTGACTGGAATTCGATCTCAACCCTATCACTCGTAGTAGTAGAGCTGCCATTTTTTACACGAACCACACATTCTGACACATAAAGAAAATGCCAGAAAAGACATCACTATCTGAGCTAGAAAAGACTGTATCCATGACCCAAACCCACATCTTCTTGATGATTTTCCCAATCTAATATAGTCAATAACTTGTTAAAATTTTTCTTTATCTCAGCTCTCGAGTAAAATACCTGTTAAAGAGGTTTACCCAACAGTGACTTAGAGAAACTGTAAATACTACTACTACTACTACTACTACTAATAATAATAATAATAATGTCAGTAGTTGCACTCGGCTGGCATAGAAAGAGTAGAGATTACGTCACGATAAAGTAACGTTCAGAATACATTTGGAACTACGCAGGAAATATGGTCTCGAGTTCGCAGACAAACAATACGAGGATTTACTACCGTCAGCAGCCGGGAATGAACAAGTCAAGATTATGTGGAAGACAATCATATTAACTGACAAGCGCTTGGAAAGAAATCGCCGTGATATCATTCATATGAACAAGAGACGCTATGAATGCCTTCTGGTAGAGGTTACGATAAGAATATAGTGAAGGCGGAGAGACGTACCAAGATCTGGCATGTAAAAAGCAGTAGCTTGATTTGACACTTTAGAGACTGACGATTATTTTCAGGAATCTTTTTTCCTCGCTAGACGCTTGCTATTATTTGACATCATTGGAATTAATGTCCGAGGCAAAGCTACTTTGAACGGCTCACGTACTTTTGAAAGTGTTTTTAATTGATTGATTTGTTTTCTACGGCTTATCAACATTTTACAGGTTATTAAATGACAGAAACCATTTCTAGATTGTAAATATACTTCTTAGAGATAATAATGATTTAGTGATACAACTATTTAATCCATAACTGAGGGAGAAGAGGTTGAGTCTTAACTTTCCCAATGGTATTTGGCCGTAATTGAATATAAGGAATACAACTGAAATTGAAACTGAGCTCTTAACAATTTCGAACCATTATACGTTACACCACCCACACATCCAATTTTGCAGCACTTTTTATTCCTAAGGGGTCACCCATCTAGGTAATGACTAAGCTCGATATTACTTAACTTTGGTGATCGTACGGGAACCGGTGCTTAAATGCTATATCTTTATAAGTCTAGGAAAGTGTTTTGTCTCTAAGCTGCGGGTAGGCGCCGAGATATGACCCTAATCACCTTGTCGAAATATCTAAGAGTCCATGATATCGAATAGTAATAATAATAATAATAATAATAATAATAATAATAATTAATAACTGGGTTGATGTCCAGGGGAGCTGTACGCACACTAGGGGTGGGAGAACCACGGTTTTCACTAACACATCGTAGATAGCCACTTTTAACCTTTAATAGCTATCCATTTAGTGGAGGTTTTACAATTAAACATAATTAGTAAGCGTGATACCGAAAAAAAAACACTACGAAATGAATATCCTTATACCAACTTACATTCATAATGAAGAGACAAATTACAAACGTAATAGACGAGGGGGATTTGTATAGCCTCCAGTGTACAGGAGTCAATGAACTGTAACTGGAGTGATCGAGTTGCTCAATAATACACGAACTAGCACGAAACATTTATAGACAGAAGTGAACAACAGGACTGGTCGGTTGGTTAAGGTCAAATCGACAACTGATCTCAAAAATGACTCACAATCAGTTGTTAAATGGTGCAAGAAGTGGCTTGTTAATGTTAACGCCTCAAAAACAAAACTCCAGTTTAATTATCTGAGATAACCCTTTTTACCCTCCATCAGATGACTGGTGCTAACCTCCAGGAGAGTGACATTGCGTCTTGACAGACTAACGTTTTCAGCTGACATGATGTGGAAAGAGTATATTGAATCAATTGCTAGGTCTGCATTTAAAGAAGTTAGATTACTGTCAATTTTTCTCGACAGAATCTATCTTACATATTCTTAAGTCTACAACTCCTCCTTGCTTTTTATATTGCTGCCAGATCTGGTCTGGTGCTCCTGTTATATATTTAGAGATTCTTGATAAAATTCAAAGAATCTGCAAGGATATTGGTCCTGACTTGGCATATCGGCCTCGTCCTTTCCCACCACCATAACGTTGATCCCTTTTACCTTTTCTATAAATACTTTCATAGTAATTGTTCTGATGAGCTTTCCACTATGACACTTAGACTGTGTGAATTTACGGGAAATACTAGATTGGCGGTAAGGTCTCATCATTTAGCAGTTGAATTGGTTAGATGTTCTATGCTATCGCCGTTCTCGCTTGTGGAACTTTCTTCTGGTTTCTTGCTTCCATACCAACTTTAATCTTCACAAATTTAAATTCAATGTCTATCGATATCTTCTGTCTTCTTAATTCTTGTTCTTTTATTGTTTTTTCTTCTTAATTGTAGTTTTTCTTATATTCTATAACACTCAGTAACCCCTTGCGTCCTTGTGGCTTTATAGTCTTCCTTGGGGTGAAATTGCAAAAAAAAGAAAGAATATTGACCGATAAGGGGACTAAACGATGCCAGTGTGCAGAGACGTATTGATTATGTTAATCTGATCAAACTGAAGAATTAGTTCACTGTCCTTGTGTAGAAGGATATTCGAGAGAAAGTCATGCGAATATGGGATGGTGCCGAAGATATCACTCAGGGTGTTCTGATTCCACCTGAAGACACATAAGACCAGTCCCAGGCATATCAGGCGGAAGCTGAAAATACTCTAATCTCATAGAAGAACACAAAAGAAGAAATTATTTCAAGAGGTTATAGACACACACACAAATGCCTTTATCCACTGTGCCATGTGTCTTTGAGGTGTTAGTTAGATCCAGTGACAGGAGCCAAAGAGTGTGAGTTCAATACCCGGGTAAGGCAGTGGAGAACTTGGAGAGGGGAATTAACAGAAGATAACAGACATTCATTAAACATGGCACGTGGAACAAGAATAGTCTACCCCAGTGAGCGAAATAAAGGGTTCAGTTCGACATTCCAACCACCTGAAGAAGGCACGAGCGTACAACGGCCGAAACGTTGAAATAAATATGTCGACAAAGATGAGAACAATAGTCCGAATAATGTAAATAATGTACATAATACCTCATCTCAGAAATATAGACAGATAGTGAAAGGCCGTATCGTTGTAATAAATATGGCAAGAAAGATGAGGGCAATAGTCCGAATAATGTAAATAATGTACATAATACCTCATCTCAGAAATATAGACAGATTCTGAAAGGCCGAAACGTTGTAATAAATATGGCAAGAAAGATGAGGGCAATAGTTCGAATAATGTAAATAGAGTACATAATACCTCATCTCAGAAATATAGACAGATATCGATTCGCTATTATTTGCGATGATCGTTGAAATCCGACCTACAATCTAACAAGGAACCAGGAACAGTTTATCGATTACTTGTTATTCCGAAACAGTTTATCGATTACTTGTTATTCCGATACGAATTTAAGTTATATGCTACCAATTATAACCAGCTGGAATCCTTGAGAAACCGCGTTAGGTTATGTTCCCAGGATGTCATTTGGTTTCGATAAGTGAGCTGTGTTGAAAATGAAGGTGTATGGAAAAGTGGTTAGCACAGAGATAGAGCTGCTCGATGGCGACTCTTTGAAGGAGGTAGATAACAGTAATTATGAATAGCTGGGAGTACTTTTTAATGACAGGACGAAATCATAGAGACAAGAGGAGTAAGTGCGGCGTGTAAAGAATCTATGTAGACCCAAGTGGGATGGGGAAAATTAGTTTTCAGTCATCAACGTTTGGACAGTCAAGGTTGTAAGGTATTGTGCACGTATTGTTGGATGGATCAAAGAGGGATTAAGAAATACAGACGGAATGACAAACAAGATAATGACCAGGAACAGGTACTTATCTCAAAGTAGTAATGTGTAAAAGTTGGGTATAGATTACGTGGAAGTGTTGCCATTTTCCAGAAAGAATCCAGTTTTGGTTAAATAGCGGAATTTGTCCGATAATCAGCAGAGACATAATCATAGAATTAAAAATTGGTTTGCACTGAACAAAAGTCCTCACCCTAAGGAATTGGTTTAGACCATGATCCGTTTTCATGATGTTCCTACTCCAAAGTCTCTCAGGATTCATTCCTGATGTGTCTGAGCTTTGCAAAGCTAAAAAAAAAAATTATAGAGAGATTTGATTGAAGATAATGTAACACCAGACTGTAGAAAAATGTGTAGCATCAGATCGTAAGTTCTTTTCATGAGTGTAGACAGGAGTTCATGTTCAAAGGTGCACAGAATGAAACATTCATTGTAGAGACAGGAAGGGTGTTGGATTATGGGAAGAGAATTTATGATGATAATGGCCTTGATGGAGAATTTGCACAAGAAAGCCAGTGGGTGACAGATGCGGAATTGTGGAGGTGGTTAAGCAACAGGTTCTTGGAGAAGGAAACTGAAGAGAGTTAAGAGAGATATGTGAAGCGGCAGAATCCATCTTATTGAGAGAACAACTGATTTCGCTTTGTGCTGGTTGTGTAGGTTAAACAACTGAAAATATGCAACATATTGTCAGTGTCTGCATGGAAAGTATACGGACGATGCCATGAAAAAGTACCTGTCAGAATAGATTGGTTGTTATGAAGGAACTATGAGAGAGAGAGAGAGAGAGAGAGAGAGAGAGAGAGAGAGAGAGAGAGAGTTCATATGGTATATCTTGCTATCTTTACTGCCTTGCACTTGGAGAGAAATCGCCCTGATATCCAACAAAATTACAGCCATGAGTGGATCCTGAGAGACGTTGGAACAGGAACATCATGAAAACGGATCATGGTCTAAACCAATTCCTTAGGCTGAGGTCTCTTGTTCATTGCAATGCAATTTTTAATTCTACCGTTATGTCTATGCTGATTATCGGGCAATTTTCGCTATTTAACCAAAACCGGATTCTTTCTGGAAAATGACAACACTTGCACGTAATCTATACCCAATTTTTATTCATTTGCAGTTCTGCGTTTCAGTGAAATTAATTTATTCCATCTAAATATTTAAGTAATTAAGGATGCAAAATCATATTCATGAGATGAAAACTACAGGACAACAAAGAAAAATATATCTGCTTATATTCTGATTTTTCAAATTCCACTCACACATGGATTATTCTATATTCTGGACAAGGAGCAAGATGAATCTATTTCTAGAATCACCAAAATGAGTTGACCGAATTATTTGTAAAATCAATGTTTATCAATTTGACAGTGAGAAGAAAAACAATTTATAACAATTTGCTAATGGTGCTGCTGGTGTAATAGAATGCGGCGTGAAACAAGAAAGTCGCATTGGAATTCCAGTTTTTGCTTTTGTTGGAAAACCTACGAGCCCGACTGTTTTAGTTAAAGCCTTCGCTTAAATAGTATGGCTGACTGGAATGTTTAGTCTCGCTTTGGTAACGAGTCTCAGAGATCAATTCTGAATTCGAAACTGCATGTAGTTCTAGCGAAATACATACATTGTGTAGAGTTTTCAATATCTCTCTGGTCCTGACTATGGTCATTTAATCAGTCAATCAATAGTTTCAATTTTGTACTTAAATTTGACTCATAAGTATTTTTTAACTGATTGTTTATTTGAAATGAATTGCAGAATGTAACAGCCACGGGATATCTTGAATTCAAGAGGTACAAAAGGGGAAAGATCATCGAGTAATCAACCTAAAGAACTTGTTTTAAAAATGACACAAAATTTGGGCAGATTGTAAAAAGATTTATCTTGCTAAGCACTATAACGGATAGGAAGTTATGGAGAGCCAGGATCACTGACGTCATACAGGGTTCAGGCCTGGGTGATAGTATCTGGAAGCTGAACGTTCGCCAAACTATATGGCCCTCCTCTCGTACTGATAAGACACAAACGAATACAGAGCATTATATTTGGGAACAGGTGCAGGAGTTGTCAGAAAGTTGTTAACAGTGAACCGACTTCGGGACTCCACTCCAGGTTTCTGTTTGGATTTATTTCCATAGCCTTTTCCGTAATTAGATGTGACGACAGGGCAACGAAATTTTAATATCAGGGTTTTCCTTCCTCTAGATGAATTCCCTTCCCGGGATGACGACTTCCATCAACCCGAAGCATCTGCTATTTTTTTTATTACGTTTTATGTTTAAACTAAGATTTAATTATTAAAAAAAACAAAAAAACATGAAGTCCTTATAAATCCTATAAAAGTAGTACTTATTCGCCTGTGCCTTTTTGTTGAATTCAGCTACCAACAAATATTCTTTCAATAATTGAAATTACTTAATCGAAATGGAAATTACAATTTAAATGTGCTTTTTCATTGTAATATAAAAATGAAACTGTTCTCTTCTCACAATATATATATATATATATATATATATATATATATATATATATATATATATATATATATGAAAATGGACAATTATTTTAAGACATTTTTTATGTTTATACATTCTTTTTATAGATACAAATATTTAAGTAAATGCTCGTTTTATAATAAACTTTATTACACAACATTTATCGGCCTGAATGTCCGAGAAATTTTCATAGAACCTATATACTACACGGAATCGTCATAAAGCCTGGCGTGCCTTTAACCGATTTGGCCACAGAGGAGCGTTCGGTTAGCAAAGGTGTTTTTACTGTCTTTAAACTACAATCTTCCATGATTCTCTCACGTACATACATATCTGCTCAAAGCGCATCCAAATATAAACAAATAACTTCAAACATTATGAAATGGACAAAAATCTGACTATTATTTTAAGACATTTTTATGTTTATACATTCTTTATATATATATATATATATATATATATATATATTCTCACACCGTTTCAAATGATTATGATGATGATGATGATGATGAAACCAAACATCGAATCATTGGCAATATCTACATTTCTTGTTTGAAAAAAAAAAGACTTGTTTCCATGTTTGATATTCCTTATGAAATGTCGACATATTTATCAACAGTGAAACCCTTAAAATATCATTGAAATTGACGGTCACTATGCAGTGTTGATTCCGATGTCGAAACTTTCTAAAAACATTAGAAATCTTCACCGTAATTATACCACATTTCACCAGGAAGGATATAAAACAAATATATATTAAATTTATTGAAATATTACATATGAAAAGGTTTTTATCTAGATTTCCAGTGGCTATTGATTCTGAAAATAGATTCCTTAACTTGTGCTTTGTCCAAGACCTTCAATAGTCCGTGTCTGAGTGGAATTTGGAAGACCAAATTATACATGTGAAGGCCGTTCGATGTTTTAGTGGCTCAGACCAAACAACACATTTCATATTACCCCAGACATAAAACACGGATTTCTGAGGATAGCCTCATTGTTTTGATGCTAGTACAGTTTTTCGATTTTTGATAACTAATTTCTGTTGCAATGCATACTTATTTTTCATTACCTGTAAAAATGTAATGTAAAAATTGAAGGCTGAAATTGTTCTTTAAAAGTCTACTGCAGATGGTAAAACATTGTGTACGCTTCTCAAGCGAAATTTAATGAGTAAGCCAATTTTCGTCTTTGCATTTTACCCAATTCGATTGTTGACAGTTGAAAATAACACATTAAGTTTCTGCACCAAATCTCTTGTGTAATTTAAAGTGTTTTTCTAAGTCCTTCTAGATTAAGCTTATTGGATATTACAATCGCCATTTTAAAACTTTTAAACCACAGCTGATATAGAGGCGCCTTCAATGCATCCATATACAGTCCACAAATGTCTGTAAACTACCCACTCAGAATTCAAAGAGAAACAATGGGAAATATGATGGTTTTAAAATTCAATTCAAATACGGTTAAACTCTGCCATGCGCTAAAAAAAATACCATTGGGTAAAAGGTGCCCATAAAGTTTACAGAATTTTAATATTAAAACGAATAGTCCATTTACAAGGGAATAATTCAACGTGACACACACACACACACACACACACACACACACACACACACACACACACACACACACATATATATATATATATATATATATATATATATATATATATATATATATATACTGAATAATGACGAACGGGTTCGAAAATCTTGTAAAATTTAATAGAAACACTTGATCATTTTGGTCATCTTCCATCACCTGTTCGTGTTTCCCGACATTCAATTACAGCGATGATTTGTCGCATGTAATCGGGAAAAAAAAGATATATTTAATTGCAAATGAGAAATCGCGTAAAAATACTTAAAAAAAATGCAGTTGAAGATAAATTAGAAATTCTTAACTAGAACGATCAATTTAAATTACAATTTCAACGAAATTGTCTGACGCTGCTTGAAAAAATGAAAAAAAAAAGAAGATATCTTTGATGTGAAAAAAAAAAAATAGAGAGTCTTTGGAGAACTTTACAAAACGAGAAATATCGTCTAAATCTCGATGTTGTAAATTTCAAAAACTTTGGCTGTTATAGCAGTTTTAACTTTTCTTGCAAATCAGGCGACACTTGCAGCGTCAAATCTACGAAAATGCTTTTAAATATTTCATTTAATTTTGTCGTCTTTTACAACGACTGATTTGATTAACAGAAATTATTTCTGAACGATTCATAGTTACAAATATCTATGTTATTCTCAGATTTGTCTATATCTCTAAGATGAAGTCTTATGATTACTTAACATTATTTACATGATTCGGACTGTTATCCTCATCTTCATTGCCATATTCACAACGTTTCGGCCTTCTTCAGGTTATTGAAATTTCGAACCGAACCCTTTATTTCATCCACCGGTGTAGATTGTTCTAGTTCCACGTGCCATGCCTCTTCCCGATGTCTAAGTTATTTCCCTTTAACTCAACTCACCAAGTTTTGGTTCATTACTGCTGTGGCCTGGTATTGAACTCACAATACTTTGGGTCTAGTTACTGGATCTAACCAACGTCATTATTCAATGGGCAATGTGTCCTTGAAACGTTGTGAATATGGCAATGAAGATGAGGACAACAGTCCGAATAATGTAAATAATGCAAGTAATTATAATATCTCGTCTCAGAGATATAAGCAGAAAATACACTTATATTTAAGGCAGCAGGAGCTTTTAAAATATATTTATTTTAAAAGTTCCTGAATTCTTTCACCGAGTGTAGTTTTTGTTTTTGTTTATACTTCCAAATGTGTTTCAGCTTAAAATCGCTTGAAGCTATTTTTAGTTATGGATCCGAAAATGCTTTTTTATGTCATGCATGACATCCATATAAAAGTCTCGATTTGAAAAGGTTATTTAAGAACATGACTTGTGATTTTATATTAATGCTTTCAGTTTCTAGCAACTTAACGATGTCAGACTAAACTATATTCAATTCCCAGACGTTCTTTCTTCTTGCAATTAAAATTCCGTCTTTTCTTTTCACTTCTATTCACTGCCTTCTGTGGCAGTTGTCATAGTTTAATGTAGAAGAATTCAAAATTAGTGCACATTCAATATATATTCACTTCAATAAACTAAGCATTTAATAAAAATTAATGACCCCTTCGCAAAAAGAAACAGTCGATTACATCTATCTATCTATCTATCTATCTATCTATCTATCTATCTATCTCAGTCTGTTCCTTCCTTCCTATCTATCTATCTATTTATCTATCTATCATAGCCAGTTCCTATTTATCTATCTATAAGTCTGTTTATATCTATCTATCTATCTATCTATCTATCTATCTATCTATCTTTTAGAAAGCGGTGTAAGTTCCTTTTTCCACCATGAAATCCTTTTAAAGATTCCATTAGTTGCTTAGATTTTGGGGAAGTGATTCAGAAGTCCTTTATAATCCAAAAATATTACTTTTATAGAATTTTATAGACTACTCCGTCTTATAATGTCTTATTTAGGTTTTCATAAAATATTTCGAAAATTTAGAGTAAATATTTTCCGTGAAAACTTCCTACGTTACTTCGAACAGATATTTTTCGTTAATCTTTTCATGCTAGCCCCATTAAAAATAAATGTATTAGGCAAAACCTAAAATATTAAAATTTGATAGGGAAATTTATAATTTTGTGTTATTTCTTTTAGTCGCTGTTGCTTTCCGATGTTTTTTCTTACTCACAGTCTAAACCTAAAAATCAACAATTCATAAATTTTAATTGCTAATGGTCCCAAAAGACATTTACTGATACAAGCAACTCTTTGGCATTCGTCGATGGCAAAGAGAAGCCGTAATTTATTTTGGTTTAAGTGAAAAGAATAAAATCCTCAAATTAATAAACAAAGTAAAAATCGTCTGTTGATGCTGTGAACATTTTTTACTGTAAATTTTCTATAGAATTAACATCGGTGTATAATGGTCATATTTTATTATTATTTAAGTATCGCAATTTTGTATATATACAATTTGTAATTTCCTCTTTCTTACACAGAGAAACACACACTTCAATTTCACATTTATTTCTTTAAACGTTATTTTTAGGGGATACATGTATTTGAGTAGGCGCTCTGCAAACCATAGCTCAATAAGATCTCATTTAGATATTCATGGAGACCTAACGGACACTATTCGTAACATACTTGTTTACAACACTAATATAATAGCATCATCTACATGCAAAACAAAGGCTAAAAATAATGGAAGACTTATTAATAAAAAAAAAACACTCAATATTATTATCTTTGAACATGGTCACAATATCTTGACCGTGTTTTGAAAAAATGAAAACATCTTATAACACATACATGCAACAAACTATTTCTTACTTATCAGTTAAAAATATTTAATCCTTGAAAATGGCTAAATGTATAGCCGAAAGCGCTCGGATATAAAGAACATTCGGACAGTTTTTATATAATTTATCATCTGAAAGGAAAAACATTATTGGATCGCATGAGAAATTGTATAAAAAAAACTAGATAAAAGCACCTTTTCTTTCGTATTTAATGAAATGGGTATATATATATATATATATATATATATATATATATATATATATATATATATATAGATAGATAGATAGATAGATAGATAGATAGATAATATTAGTGGTAAATATACACATACATATGCAAAATATATAAATATATATACATAGGTATACACATACATGTATATTTTTTTAATAAAAATTCCAAGAGGATAAAATCCAGGTAAAACTCAATGTCCAGGACAGAGTAAGGATATAATAAAAAGGCCTAAACAATAATATTCCATTGTCATAATATATTCCATTGGAATCGTAAATTCTCCTGTTAAGGTTTAATCCCTCCTTCTCGTCTGTTACCCTCTCTTTAGCTTCCAACATTCGTCCCACACCTCATACTTACACTTTCTCTAATTTCTGTTTTTATTTCCGGAGTTGTTTTTTCTGTTTTCTTTTTGAATTTGTAGGTCTGATGAATTGATCGTATTTACGATTCCAATGGAATAAATTATGACCATGGAATATTAGTGTTTAAGTTTTATTATATATATATATATATATATATATATATATATATATATATATATATATATATATATATATATTGTGAATGTAAGCAGCAATCCATTTTAAACATGTTTAATTAAGCACACACAAAAGTTAGCAGACTCCATCCGAAGCATACGTAGAAAATACAAGCATAATAACCACATCCGCATGTCAAAAAGATAAAAAAATTATGGAAACCTTTAAAAGAAAAAAAAAAAAGAAATGAAAAAGCAAACACTCAATAATATTGACTATGAAAACGGCCTCAATGTGCTGACTCACTTCGGAAAATAAAACGTTCCCATAACGCTAGATACATAAACATGACCCATAGGCCTAGAAAAAAAAGCAAAAATAAAATCGGCTTTTCTATTTTCTTTAGTGAAGTACACACACAGGCACTTACACCCCCACGCACAGGTGTATGTGTGTGAGTGAGAGAGAGAGAGAGAGAGTGAGTGAGAGGGAGAGAGAGAGAGAGAGAGAGAAAGAAAAATAGGCAATATTAAAAATACTGTAGGTTTTGATATATATATTTAGATTGATCAGAAAGTTTCTGGGAGTAATAATTCAGAGTTGATTTGCAGTTTTCAAATTCTGTGTTGTTTTCATTTTATTGGTTAACGTAAATGTGACATCGAAACATGCAATAAAAAGAAAGTAACATACGACAGAAAAAAACTGTCATTTACATCTGATTCCATCCCTCTAACAAAAATTGATGAAGCGACATAAATATAAAATATAGCAATTATATAGACATTTGCTATTGGTTCCTTATTAATCCCCATCTCTCTCTCTCTCTCTCTCTCTCTCTATATATATATATATATATATATATATATATATATATATATATAGGAGAGAGAGGACATAGTAAAGGATTCAGTTAGAAAACAAAGAAAAAGATTTAAACTGAGAGACATAAATGAGAGACAGTAGTGAGAAAGAGTGATATGTACATTAACACACACGGACATATATATATGTGTGTGTGTGTCTGTGTGTGTGTATTTAGGCAGCATTTTTACATTGATGCATGTTTCATTAAATAATATAAAAAAATGTCTATTTATTTTAAGTAATTTCTTTTCATATTGTCTGAAAAGCTTAATAACATTATCATTGAAAGACGAAAGAAATTCACCATATTGTTACATGTTTTTCAATCCTGTCTAAGCTTTCAGCTTACATAGCCATTATCAAAGATGATAATTATATTTCAATATATTAAACAATACACGGACAAAACAATAATGATAGTATGTTTTTTTTTAATGAAAAATTTGAAAGCAACGACAAAGTCGTGTATACGAGACGCGGAAGCAAAAATCACGTCGTAGCTCGTGACGTCACACATAATCACGCGAGAGTGAAAACGAGAAGTATTAAGTATGGGAAGCCGTTGGAATAAACCAATGGCTTCTGTTATCAATTATAGGCATTTATGAATATTTGTGAAGATTTCGTAGTTTATTTTGTTCAGGTAAGGTCTCAACTGTTTTATGCTTCAAGAATTTTTTTTTCTTTATATATATGTTAGGTAGCATATCTTCAGACAAGCAATTTTATGTTTTTAAATTTTTTATAATCTGGACATATTATGTCTACTTACTTCTATTTCAATCCTTTAGAATTCTTGGGAAAATAAGAAAAGCTTAAGAAAACTACGGTGACTTCCTTAATACATATAAAAACAGTGAAATTTTGTTAGAAACAAAGAAGCCTAATGAACTGTTATGTAATATTAGAACCTCCTATATGGCATTCAATGCTGAACAATCTCTCACATATGAATCAACATAAATGTGGTTCTAGAGAATGATACTGTGGATAGCATGGACTGGACATGTGAGTAAGGACGATATTTTAGAGAAAATGGAAACATAAGGACCCTTATCCATCAGCAAGAGACAGTCGAAATTTCTATCACTGCTGTTGAGAGAAGAGGGCTAGGAAAATTTGATACTCACAGGACAGATTGAAGACAAGAGAGACAGAGGAAAACAACATATAATCTACGTAGCGAGTTAGAGTAAATGGATGGCGGAACAAGTTTTAGGAGAAATAACAAAGTTTATTAAAAGCCATAAAGCAGAAGAAATTGTGGAGAGCCGTGATTACCAAAGTCCTGAAGGAACAGGCACATAGAAGAAGATGTGATTAATATCAGAACACCTGATATTTTACCGGCACACACGAACGCAGCTTTAAAAATAACAATTACTTGGCATTCTAGAAATTTCGCTGGATAATGAGTCTGGCTTAAGCAGCCAATATCTGCGAAATGTCTTTGGGGGAAAAGCTGTTGTAATATAAGTTTAGTTATAAGTCAGTCTTTCAAATGCTGACATATTGTCGATAAATAATAAATTGACGCAAAACGAATTTTCTCTTCCATTTATTTTTTAATTTGTCTGACTGAAGCTCTATTTCTTAAACAGGAAAACATTATAGGCACACGTCAAGAGAGAAAAAAAAAACTCACAAAGAATCTTAAGAAGTTTTTATAAGAATCATTTAGTTGTGTTTCGTTTTAACTTCTGTTACTTTTTATTGCAACTATTTAGACAGGCGTTAGGAGGTGGTATAATACTTAGCAAGATAAGTTAACCATTACAAATGGCTTACAACAATATCACGTTGAAACACCTGTTCTCGTAAGATCAGCGAAGTAACCTCGCGTCCAGTTAGTACCTAGATGGGTGATCACTTGGTAATACCAGATGATGTAATCTTGGATGTGCGGGTGATACAGAGATAACAGCCCGGAATTAGGAATAGGAGAGCTGAGTTCTAATTCCTGTCGGGTTCGTTATATTTATTACGCGAAAATACCTTTGAAAAAGGTATGTAGCCACATCTTCATCAGATATAGGTTGATTAGTAAGACTTGCCTCAGTAAATACTTATTATCTCCAATAAGCAAAACTATTTTATTTTTATTTAAAAGTGCAAAACATCGTTAAACCGTAAAAAAAATAATTCAATCATACATTATTAGTGAGCAGTTAATTTGATCTTCACTGGGTGCCACTAAGTTGCGGCCCTGTGTCAGACTAAGCTAAGCTTAATAAACAGCTATTAAGGACGTCAAATCGCAACTAGATCGGAAATATAGAATAACATCCTACGGAAATAAAAACAGGATTCAAAGAATAATGTTTTGTTTTAAAGCCTTAGCTATAGAATGAAGTGCGCTTAATTCAGGTATCAAAATTGCAGGTATGTGACAATTGTGATTATATACAATTGTCACATAGCAATCCCAGTCGAATGAAGTAAAAATACCAGACATTGAAGAAAACTAGAAAACCAGTAATTTGAAAGAATTCGTGCAAGTGCTAATATAGGAAGGTCCCCTAACTGGGACCAGCATAAAATAAATACCATAAAATTAGATATAAATAAAAATAGCTGATTATTAGCAGCAGTAAGAAAAGTGATGTGTCGGTGAATGCAGCAGCATGCAGATATGATTAACATAAGTTTTGAGGCTACATGTTCTTACTTCAGGATTTCCCACTAGCGGTTCAAAGCTTTGGTTTATATTGACATAGTAATATTGAATTGAATCGATAGGTGAGTTATTACATTTAAGTAAAGGCTCATTACGAAAAAGGATGAGAACAATCTAAATCCGTCGAAAGCTTGAAAATAGCCTGACCGTTACAAAGATCGCCATAAGAAGGCCCGTGAGTACAGCAACAAAAACTGAATCAACAAAGATGGGGACATTAGTCTGAATTAAAATAGTGTTAATATTTTCTAGTTATATTCTTTTTAAATCCTTCTATTTACGAAATACTGTTAAATTTACTCGACAAGAGAATTTATTCTAAGATTTGAAGACTTTTCATCATACGTTACGGGAGGTGGCCATTCATATTTTATAATCTTGTAAGCTTACCTGAAACAAGTTTACAGAAGTAATGTTATGACTGAATTGTAATTACTGTTTCACGACGAGACGCTATATTATTTATTTAGTAAAGAAACGAAGTCTGGCACAGTTCAGTGTAAAGAGCAAAGCGTAAATAAGAAACTTATTAGATTAGCGTAATAATTTGGAAAAGAGAAGCTTGTTAATTATAACAGTAGGGGAAATGTTTTATAAAGCCAGACATAAATAAACAGACCGCACTGACACGAATAAAATTCTTTATTATAAAGGATAATTCTTTGTTGAATTACTGATTTATTTCTTGAAAGTTGTTTCTTTTTTTCTTATTATGTAATTAAAACGAATTTGAGTTTCTTTTGCTTTTCAGCTGAGATTAGAAAATCATGTCTTTCTTGAAAGTTTGTTTTTACTTGCTATGTAATTAAAACGACTTTATTTTGCTTTTTTTACTGTTGAGATTTGAAAATTATTTCCGAACTAAGTTTGAGCACAGACCAATGTTCGCATTCACCGCTGTTATGTCGTTGATAAATGGCTTCAGTGAACAGAAGATTATTTACTCTATGAATTCTATTTTATGCATTTCTTTCATTTCTCATGCCACCAGGATTCGTCCATTGGCATTCTCATATTTTCTCTTCTTGAGTTAGATTCTTCCTCTGTTTCTGTAGAGGTTTTCCTATAGCAGCTCTCGTCCTGAGTATGACGATAAATTATATCCGCGTCCTGAATAAGATGAAAAACTACGTCCAACAGCAAGGCCTCTGATCAGGTTTTGAGGAGCGTGGAACCACCTCTTAATTGCTGGTCTACCTAGGTCCACCCTGACCCGGGGTGGTAGTACCTGTTAGGGTCCCAGTTATGGGCAAATAGTTAACCCCCAAAGTGGGGTCAAAACATTATGAAAGTGTAAAAATAGATTTTAAAGCAAAAATACTTTTTTTTAAAATTATTGCCAGCAATACGCTTTTGAAGAAAAAATATTACCAAAAATAGGTTAGGGAAAACATATTCCCAGCAACAAAAATTTTGTTGGCATTAACTAAACCATTGAAGTTGATAGGCCGTAAAAGAAAATAAACCAAACCAAAGCTAACCAAACCAAACTATCGCTATGAATCTATTTCAAAATTTTGTTGTCATAAAACAAAACAACCAATGAACTAACGCGGAAAAGAAAAAATCAACAAAAGAAAAATCTACCCTCGTCGTCCAACAAGCAAATTGGCCTCGAGCGATTCGAACTCACACGAAAAGAAGAAATAGAAAAATTCCCTAGTCGTCCACAATAAATTAGCGAAAAAGAGTTACGAGGAGTAAAAATACGTAAAATTGAGTTATCATGGAAGATTTTAAAAATATTTTGGTAGAACTGATAAAACACCAAAATGATCAACAATTACAACTAGAAGAACGAATGGAAGAAAAATGGCAAAAGCAATTAGAAAGACAAATAAAGCGCCAGGAACTAAAGAAAGTAGCGGGCAACAAGCAATTAGATATTGAAAAATAAGCAACTTTTTCGCAAGACGCAGTGTGGAATACCATAGAGATTTTCAAATATTCTCTAGATGGGGACAAAAATTTTGGAGATTACTTTAGAAGACATGAAGATATCTTTAATATCGGCTGTCAAAGTTGGACAGAAGCAAAAAAAGCTACGTCTATTGCTTAGAAAATTAGGAACTGAAGAATATACAAAGTTCCTGGATTATATCTTACCAAAAAAGACGAACGAATTAACATTTGACGAAGCAATGACATGTCTTAAAGAACTCTTCAGCCCCAAAACATCACTATTCCATAGGAAGTGGAAATGCCTTAACCTGGTAAAGGGCGATAATGAGGATTATTCCACGTTTGCCGCAATCGTAAATAAACATTGTGACGACTTCAAACTAGCAGAATTAACCCCGGACAATTTCAAATGTCTCATCTTTGTTCAAGGGTTAGTTTCTACAAAAGATAGCGAAATGCGCAGAAGAATGCTTGCAAAATTACAAAATGAACCCGGGTCTAAGATTAGAGCAATTATCAGAAGATTGCCAGAAACGTCTAAGTATAAAGAAAGACGCAAAGGACATTGAAGAATCATCTTTTTCTCATATACGTAAGTTAAACAAAAGTCTACGTTCTTCAGCCTCCCCGGAAAGAAAACTAAAATTTTACGACAATGAAAAAAGATTCTCACCCTCTCCAGAAAGAAAAAGAAAATTTTATAATAAGAGGAAAAGTACAACATACAGGACAAATTATGACGAATATTGAAGCAAAAATACGTCCCCTCCATCAACATGTTATCGATGTGGAGGACTACATTGGAATAAGGATTGCCGCTTTAGATATAAAAAATGTCTCGAATGTGGAAAAAAGGGCCACAAGGCATCCCAATGTAGAAATAGAAAAGATACTAATAAAATAAGAGCTACAAGGATGCATAATGATGACATCACTAACGTAAGGAAGTATGATGAACTGAAAATGTTAAATAAAAAGATTAAATTACAACATGATTCACGTCTACTGGCCTGTGCTGTCATTGCGTCATAGCTTTTTGGCGATGCATGTGAATATATTTACCAACTAGCCTCCCGCCATTCCTGTAACAAATCCAGAAATAGCATTTTCGCTCTCGTCCTAATCTATTCCTTCATCAAGGAAGTGTTTTATTTTAAGATGTTCACTGGACCAAATCTTCTTAAATGCCCAAAACAATATAAAACAGGGAATTATTTGAATTTAATTTTATATTTATATACCAAGTTTGTGTTAAATCTTGTATACCAATGCAAAAATAAATATATACTTAAATAACCTAAGAACTTCTAATTAAACCTATAATATTAGTACTACATTTATCTCTTAATAGCTATTCAGTTATATAGAGCATAAAACTCTGTTGAATCTAGGATACCATAATTCACAAATTTAGATAAACTATATAGTAACTGATATATTTTCCGCGGTCACGTTAATGAAAAGAACGTGCTATATTTGTTAGAAAGTAATTCTTATTTGTTAATAAATGCTTATTATTTTTGCTTGTCTAATTAGTCACTCAGATGTGAGAGGAAATATATAAATAAATACACATCGATAATCATTATATGGTTTGATTCATAATAACTCTTCTACCACTGATAACTTTTGTGCAAAGTATTTCTGATATGTGAAATTATGTTCGTTCTTTGCTTAAAAATCACTTTAATTTGTCGAGGTTTTTGAAGGATACTATTTATATACGTGTGTGTTTGTTAGTATGCATGTCTACATATATGTATACATTGAATTGGCGCATCTGTATCTAGTTAGAATTTAGTGAAAGTTTTGAAGTTAACGGACTTATTGAGGAGTGCGTTGAAAATTCGTAAGAGGACCGTTGTCACTTGATTCTCATTGATATATACCATATAGATCTCATGGCTACAAAGGAGGACGTATATCTGTACACAACAATAAAGACATTAAGACATTTCTCTAACGCCCCAGTACTCTTCTGAGCACTGGTACTGCAATTACATTCTCTGCTATTTCTTCTGAATCTTCGTCTTTTTATGGTCATGTCACGAAGCCAGAAATTGAAGAATGACATTTAATTATCAGCAAAATATATTGTTCTGAAATATTGCATTCCATTTTATGGATCCTCTCTTGAGAATGCTAATGAATATCCATGAATATTCTGTGATAAACAATGGATATTCCCACCTGCAGTAACTAATACACTTTTCTGAGTATTATGCAGTGCAAACTTTCAATAATCTATAATTTTTCCAATTCTTTTAATTTGCAAATTACAATGTCGTTTCTCCCTATTGGTTTTTTTACTTTATCTCCGCCTTTCCGGGATTTTTTGTGAATAGTTTTCCCCGAATCAAAATTCCTATTTTTCGTTCTCTTAGACTGATCACCATCCAAAGTCTACGCAACTCTTTAAACTATAGCTGTAGACAGTAGAACTCTGCAATGTGAACGGCTTCCAGTTAAGGTTCAAGCGTTATCTATCCTCCTTATCCTCATAATCGTGATTTCTTGCCATCTTTTTTTCACACATACTCCCACCTGATTCATCATAAATACTATTCCTCAACCTTCAATGGTCCACAAGCATTGTATTTAGAAAAAAAATTAAAATACAAACGAAAAGTTATAGGTTTAGGCTTTCATCAATGATACTTGTGTGAAACTATCGCCTCCAAATAGACTCGAACTGGAGTTGACTTGCCGAGTGACCTTATGCGTCGATAAAAATTACGCAATCTGTACATCTATTTTCCAGTAGTATGACTTTTTATGCAACGCTCTTGAGAACTCCGTATTTCTTCTTACTATTCTTACTAGTTCAAACATATGCTAGTAACAGTAGTTCTCTGTGGGCGACGTTGAACTAATAGACAGAGAAAATCACTGGAAAATACGAAAACGTAAGGTATCAGCACGTATGCTAAGCCTAAAAAATCTCCTAAGCTGACCAAGCATAGAATATAAGAACGAGTGATACGGATTGCTTGAGAAAAAGAAATAATAACAAAAAAAAAAAAGAAAAAAAAAGCAATATGAGCTCAAGTTAAAATTTGGAAGTTTATAAGTTCAAAAAATTCATACACTGATATCTTCAAGGATATATGGCCCAGTGGATAAAATGTTTTGAGTTGAGAGTTCAATACCTGCTTACTTCAAACGTGAACAAAAACTTAAAGAGTTCAGTTAACGGGAAATAACATGGCGCTTGGAATAAGAATAACCTACCCCGGTGGATGGAAATAACATGGCGCTTGGAATTAGAATAACCTACCCCGGTGGATGGAAATAACATGGCGCTTGGAATTAGAATAACCTACCCCGGTGGATGGAAATAACATGGCGCTTGGAATTAGAATAACCTACCCCGGTGGATGGAAATAACATGGCACTTGGAATTAGAATAACCTACCCCGGTGGATGGAAATAACATGGCACTTGGAATTAGAATAACCTACCCCGGTGGATGGAAATAACATGGCACTTGGAATTAGAATAACCTACCCCGGTGGATGGAAATAAAGTGCTCAGTTCAATCTCAACTGAAGAAGGCCGTAGAGTACAACGGTCGCAACGTCGTGTATATGGCAACAATTATGAAGACAACAATCAAAAACGTAAATAATTACAATACCTCATCTCAGAAATAAAGACAGATGTTCAATAAATTAATAGGAGAATCCATTTGAACCAAGTCTGATGCTTCATCAGGATATTCTTCTTTGTATTATTATTAACAAAGTTTTGCATTGCTTACAGAAGAGCGTAATTTAAGTAAAACAAGTGAAAAGAAAAGACACCGTGTTTAACAATGTTTCGACAGTATGTCTGTCTTGTTCAACTTACGCTTAAAAATTGCATACTAGTATAAAAAATATAGAAATTATATGTGTTAACGAAAGTCGCTTGTCTTGAGACAAACTATTGTACCCGTTCTCAGCGCAACAAAGCGACAAGCGCAACCAGCGTGAATGGAATCTATTGATATTATTACTATTATTATTAATATTATTATTATTAATATTATTACTATTATTGTTAATGTTATTATTATTATTATTAATATTATTATTAGTAGTTCTAGTATTTTTATTAATATCTATAATATTATTGTGCTATGGTCTATGTAAGTAAAATGTTGGTTACGCCTTTCAACTGCGAATTTATTAACTAAAACATATGCGGTTTTTAAAATTAAAAAAACAACAACAGAGTAACAAACATGTAATCGCCATAATTTTAGGTTTTTAATTATTTAAATACGAAGCCCTATTGATTTATTCTATTTAATTAAATATTGGATTAATTTTTTAAGTCCTTAATTCAACATAATCTATCTTCGTATACGATCTTTAAAACCTTCATATAAAATCAGATCTTATGTCATACTAAGAAACCCATAATTATGAAATTATATCGAACATACAACGATACTAGTTCTATAAACCGATTTTAAGGCTCGACTACATATCGGGGGATCAGTTTATTATGAATTTCTATGGCAAAATGAGCTGATGTCTAATCTTCTGAAGTGTCTGGTAAAAAATAGACCATTCGTTGATTTTATGCTTTTTATGGACACTATTTAACCTGATCCGGTATTATTTTGCCAATAAAAATATTATTTAAGACACTGTCAGCCTAACTTTCCTACGTACAGTATAGTATAGTATAGTGTAGCATAGTATAGCATAGTTTAGTATAGTAGAGTATATTGCAGCATAGTATAGTATAGTATAGTATATTGTAGCATAGTATAGTATAGTGCAGCATAGTATAGTATAGTATCTACTTCATTTGTTTACCTTTCCGAACGTACTGTGAGAAGAGTTCCCATTTTGAGTTTTTATTCGTATAAAGTCGGACCTTAAAGAGGAATCGGGATTCGGGAATATCGAATATGTGAACCTCTTTATAAATCTAGGTTTGAAATCTTCTTAATATCCTCTTCTAACCAAAGAATTATCCTCATATAAAAACATTTCAAAATTACTGTGACGAATTAATATCTATTGAGATTTTTATTTTTCTCTCTCTTCTTCTTTTAACATCAAATAAATTCTTTCTTGATCATTTACATTCAGTGTGCATACGGTCACCTAGTCCAAACTGATTCGTCTGAACTTTAATTTTCAAAAGGATTTCACTTTACCTTCTTGAAGAAGGACTGTATCTTTTATTTGCCTCATTAAATCCCAGTCAATGTCAAAATTCCCAGTAAATTACTCTGCCAACCCACTCATGTTTATTTTGTACTCCTTTGAAATTAAATGATTTACTAACAACGTATATGAAATGCAGTGTGTATATATGTATATACGAGGGGGTGCTGAAGATTTCTAAGCCCGAATAAGGAGTGTTTATGGCAAATTTGTTTGGGATATTTTTGTGAAAAGATTTTGGCCCATAAATGCTATATATTGTAGCATTTTAGAAAGGCACACAATTGATGTACTCTAATCCTAGGCAAACATGTTGAGGGATACTTTGATTCTGGTTAGAGAGCACATATGTACAGGGGTGTCGAGCAATACAGAAGTAATTCCATTATTTTTATGAGTACTATGCAAGTATTAATTAATTTTCATCCTCATATTCTCATGATTTATATTTATCTATTTAAACATTATATTTAGTGTGCATGCGTATTTGGGCAGATATACCCGTTCCTTTTTTAGGTAATGAAACTCATTTGGCCTAAAGATCCAAAAATGCTAATAAAGAAACAAATATATCTGTTCAAACACGTCAGTCTCTTAAATATAAAGTTTTACGGTAGCACTATGTTGTGCCGGAGTAAAGAATGTAGAAATTGCTCATATATATATATATATATATATATATATATATATAATAAACAAAAAACATTAGGCAGCATATGATTTACATACAAAGAATAATCACACATAGAATTAATCAGAAGTATTAATGCGATTATTGGCGATATCCATCGCTAGAAAACATAATATATGCATTAAAATCCTGTTCATCCATAGTGCGAGTTTTGATCCTTGACGAAAAACTTGTTGCCTGTAGTTTTTCAATTTATTTGATGTGAAAATGCTAGTACTTACGGATAGTCTTCTATCCATCATCAGGCATGTGTTTTTTTTTCTATAAAAAAACTACTACTAAGACATTACACTATATTATTGAACTATATACTTAGTTCATGACATAAAAACTGAATACACTTGTAAAAATAGAATACGTGGATGTAACACATCACAAGAAATATTTAAATAAAATTCTCACTTAAAAAATTTTGAAAAACTTAGCGTTGCGTCTTTGCACGTTCCGAGATCTTACACAACCGTCAATAATAGCAGATATTCAAAAAATATCTTTCGGTCGACATACAGGTATATCGTCTCAAGTTTTTGATTTTATAAGGAAAAAAACAAAAAAAAAAACACATGCCTGATGATGGATAACTGAAATTTTTTTTTTCATTCAAAATAATCAAGAATTTTTAGGAATACGTTTTGAAAGCGTCGCCCATGTGACGACAACGTGACCATGCTAAACGGAAAGCTGATCATTTTAAAATTTTCAGTTATCTGTTTTGGATAAGACTTGTTGTTTTTTTTTTGTTTTTTATGTCCATTGTCAAATTGAACTGAATTGTATTTTAATGAATATTGTCCCGAAGAAGGTTTATTAAACCGAAACGTCAGACGTCGACATTTCATTCATTTTTCATTCATTTAAACAACGTAATTGCATTTAAGGATTTTTGTTTGTTTTTTCCAAATTTTTCTTCATTCCGTCGGATCTATATCCATTTACATTTGCTTACATATATATATATATATATATATATATATATATATATATATATATATATATATATATAACATTAAATTCAGGGATAGATATAATTCGTCTTCGTGCATCTCGACTAGTCATTTTCTTTAGTAATTCTGACGGACATGCTTCTTTACTTGCTCCAATCTTTACTTTTTTCTGCACAAATGTCGTGCTTTGGAATTCTCTCCTCTTGCAACTCTTAGCACGCTATAGTGTATGTAGATATTTATTTTCGCTCGCCTATTAGGCAAAAACCGTCTATTAACAAGATATCTTTATGTTACCAACCCACTGATCGGGACTCATTTTGTAATTTTCTTGGGTACACTGATTGGAATTAAATTTTAAATCTCCCTATTAAAAATTATGCCACTGACGTCCCTTCCTTGTTGGAAGCTGTCATCGAAGCTGTCAGCAAGGAAATCAGCTTGGTTGTTCAGTCACTATAGACCACATGAATCACTACTTCCGGTTATACCAACGTAATCCTTCCGGACGTAACAGACGCCTGTTTACACTCTCCCATAATAAAGTGTAAGCGTGTCTTTAACAAGGCAGAGTGGCTATTAGAAAAAGAAACCTTATTGCCTCTCACAAGTTTATTTCTAGAGATTGCTAGCATGTCTTTAAGAGTGTTGGAGAAAATTAAATCCTCAATCTCTCCCCTCGTCAGTCAGTTTGAAGTATTGCCGTCTATTGCTGACAGAACAGAATGCTATGCTCGAAAATTCTCTTCCAACTCCACTCTCAAGTCTTCAAAAGTGTTTTCATAAGATTTTCCTCCCAGAATCAAGTCTCTTTTTGGTGATATGAACATAACCCCGTCCATAATCTCTGCTATCATCGCCTAAGTAGATCTCAAAAATATTACTAGACTTGCTATTTGAGCTAATCCTGTTACTGTTAACATATCCGTAAGTTCTAGTCTAATGGATTTCTCATACTACTTAGCTGTGGAAGTCTCTTGATATTTCTTGCTTCTGTGGCATTTACAATCAAAAATACAAATGCAGCTTCAATCTCCATCCTGCCTTCTTGAGTCTGTTCTTTTATCGACCTTACTACTGATTAAAGTATTCTCATTTACTTTCACTTCCAGCAAGCTCTTGCGTCTTAGTGGCATTATCGCCTTACGTGGGATATATATATATATATATATATATATATATATATATATATATATATATATATTAATTTTCATTTAATATTTTATTTATATTTATGAATTTTTAATTTATATTTAATATTTAATTAATATTAATTTCATTTTTGTTAATATTGATTTTTATTTAATATTATTTATTAATTTATATTTAATATTTATTTCTTATTTTATAATTTAATATTTTATTTATTTTTCATTTATTATTTTTAAATTTAATTAATAATTAATCTATTTAATAAGTATTTTATTTATTATATTGTATGTATTACTAGTATTATTAAGAATATTATTTGTATTTTATATAATATTTTATTTAACGATTTTTAATATTTTATTTATTTTTTTTTATTTTTTCAATAATTTATTTAATGATGATTCTATTTAATAATTATCTTATTTATTATAATATATGTATGTATGTATTATTATTTATACTCTATGCATCATTTTATTTTTAGATGTCATCTTTTCACTTAACAATTTTTAAAAAATAATAATTCTCTAATTTTTAAATCATTTTTTAAGTAATTTTCCTTATATAAACTATCTATTCCCTTATATAATCTATTAATGATTTTTTACTAGAATAATTTTTGTGACTCTGTTTTAAAGCTCAGTTGAGTGGTTAATATTTTAAAATATAGGTCAAGGTTATTTTAACAGTATAATTGAACCAGACACTCCTACTTCTACCATCTTTTAAATCTGCTATTTCCTCCTTATTCACATTTCTCTCTGTTTCTTTTTTCTTCTAAGATGATATTCTCTCTTCCTCTTCCTTTAATGTCTAGATTCTAATTATAATATTGGAAATCTACGTAAACCAATGTCTAGACATTTATCTGCCGGTCCTCCCACTCTCTCTTTCCTTTTTCTGTTTTCTTTTTTTCTTTTTCTTTTTTCTCCTTTTCTATCTTCCACGACTTCTTCTTTTACTTTTTAAATGTTTAAATTTTAAGCTCCTGTCTAATTTTCAAACGTAACTGAATTGATAAAAGGTCCACTAGAATAATCTGTGGATCAAAATAGTTATTTTCCGAATAAGGTAGTTTTGGATTTTTAATATATAAATTTGTGTGTGTGTGTGTATTTATATATGTATGTGGTTATTTTAAAATTTGCGAAATGATATGAGAATAGTTTACAGTATTAGAAGTAAAATGTTTATCGATACAAAGAGTGTGAACTGGGGATTTCTGTGTTTCTCTTTCTCTCTCAGTCTCTCTCTCATTTATATATATATATATATATATATATATATATATATATATATATATATATATATATCAAGTATGTGGTGCAGTTCAATTTTTGTATGAATGCCTCATGTAATATATATATATATATATATATATATATATTCACACACACACATATATAATAATAATAATAATAATAATAATAATAATAATAATGATATAAATAGTCATACTCGTTTGTAAAAACCTTAGGTATTCTGGCTTGTAATTGAACAAACTAATGCCCAAGGGAAAATAAGGGATAAAAAAAGAAAGCATAGGTAAACCTAGGTAGGTTTACCTGGCTCTTTTACGTTTATATATATATATATATATATATATATTAAGAAATTGACAAGGTCAGACAATTTATTTATTAAAGACATTTTATTATGTTTAAACGTTTTTATTTTATTTAAAAATGTCTGTTTATGATAAACAGTATTAAATAACGTTTACCAAGGCTATTCGTTCTTTGATGATGTTCGAACCTGGGTCCTATTCAGAAGTCAATACGCTGACCTTCTTTGTCCGCCGAACGCGTTCGGTAGAAATTGTACCTGCTCCGAACGCTTCTTTGTAGCCTAGCGGTAAGGCACGTCAGCGTATATGACGGTTCCGTATAGGATGCAGGTTCGAATCCTGTCAAAGAACGAATATTTTCTATGAAAATTTCTCGACATTCAGGCCGGTAAAATGTTATTTAATACTGTTTATCATAAACAGAGCATTTGCTTAAATACTTGTATCTATAAAATAACAACGTTAAACATAATAAAATGTCTTTAATATATATATATATATATATATATATATGACATATTTTGCACTAGCGATTTATATGTTTCTTATATACAATGCGACGGAATAATACTCGCCAATGATCTAATTTATGTGCTTGCATCACTTGGAAATAGGTTCTCTAAATAGTCGCTCTTACCTGCTGACGCAGACAGAAAATAGACAAGACGAGGAAGGTCAATATTTTTGCTTATATCTGCGGCTTTAACAAATCAAAACTTTTTGATAGTCAAAATATGGAAATAATTCGTGCTCTGCTTATGAAAAAGGCCACGCAAAAAAAGCAACTTCATGTTTCTAAACTTTTAGGGTTAAGCGTTCACTCTTAAAATAGAAATAAAACAATAAATAAAACCTCGCTGTTTCGACTTTCAGAAGCAAAATGGATCACTCGACCGCGTGTAAATTTCTCCCGGGAATAAAATAAGACCGGATGAAGGAAGTGAACAAAAGTGAAATTATATTCAAAGATAGGTATTTCTCAAGCTATAAACTCTTCTAATGGAGAGCAGGCTGTCAGTTAGCTGAAGTTAGGTGGCTTCATTTTTATTGTTGCTCGAGAAAAAGGTCAATTCTTTTTCATCAATTAAAGGCGAAAGAAAAGGTTTAAAAAACGACCACTAAAAGGGTTATTGCCAAACTCCTCCTTCTTTTCATTGTTTATTTGAGTGGCAAATAACGTACAAATCTTCACAATAGAAGTTGATAGGAGTCAGCCTGCTTGTATAGGGTCGGGTTGGTCTGTAGCATGGCTTTATTCTCTGACGCATGCGCTTTGTTCTTTGGCCTGGCCACCGCCATCCGCAAACCTGATCTGTGACACTATCTTCGCAAAAAGTATGGTATTCTATCGACTTTTATATTTCCAAATAAGGCGACATTTTGTCCACATTCTACCGCTCAAAATAAGATTTAATACCGTCTTGCTTCTGACAGGTAAATCTGATAAAATTCACTGCCCACAGGACATGATTGTGTTCTCTGGCCTGACGTAATAAAAGTCAAATCCAGTTAGCGTCAGAGAATGGGGCTTTGAATATTATCAACAAAATTCTACAATTAAAATTAAGAGAAAGACACGCAAAAGTATAGACAAACGTGTATATGAATTAACTACGGCTAACTTAGTACGACACAAGTTCGCAAGTGTCGGGAACTCAATAAGATTTGGGCTCGTTTTATTAGTAACCGACGAGAGAAACATTAATTACAATTTCATGGTCAACTGCGGTTGTAGGCATACATTCACACACACATATATAAGTCGTATGTATAGATAAACAGAAAAGAACATAGATATCAGAACTAAATTGTGAATGGTAATTTCCTACCTTGAGCGAACATTAGCTATATCACGTTGCCGTGATGATTTTTATGTACATACTAATAATACTATAACATTTTCTCTATCTTTCTCTATCTCTCTTCGCCTCTCTCTTTCTCTCTCCTTTATATATATATATATATATATATATATATATATATATATATATAATTATTTATTAGAAAATTATAACATAAATATGTTATAAAATCACTACAGAAATAGCCGTCATTTTCCAACACTCTGGTGCCTTATCAAGTGATGATGTTGAATATAGGATTCAACATTTAACATCATCATTTGATAAGACACCAGAGGTGTTGAAACAAAATGGTTATTTTTGTAGTGATTTTATAACATATTTATGTTATAATTTTCGAATAAATAATTATATTTGCTCTACTCTGTATTGACCACACTTTTTAATATAGTATTTGTTTGTTATTAAAATTTATTCCGTATACACCAATCCCATACTTGTATATATATATATATATATATATATATATATATATATATATATATATATATATATATATATATATATTACTTCAAATCGTATTATAGTGGCCAATCGTAATTGAAATAGACACTCCATTTTATTTTAAACAATGCGTATTTCGTTTCTCATTCTGCATATTCGAGTTATCTTAATAATGAAAATATGTTCTCCGGCAGGATCAAATCTGTACCTACTTTGTCGAAGAAACCGCCGTTTGATCCGAGGTTCTAATCGAGTCATTCTTGAATGTGTCACAGGAAATCATGCCGGATCAAATGGTTGATAAAGGGAGACACAGATTCGATTCCTGTCGGAGAACGCCTTTTCATTATTAATATTTATTGCATGCCCAGCTCAATAGACGTCGTTTTAAATCTGCTCGCCATCAGCATGGCTAATGCTCAACTTCTGGAGAGTGTTATTCTACCCATTCTTGGGCTCACATTTTCAATTGACTTCAAGTGGAACAACTACATTGAATCAATAGCTGCATCTACTGCAAGGAATGTTAGGTCATTGTATAGTTCCAAAAGGTTTTTTTCTCGTCAGTCCATCTTGCATATTTACAAATTTTCTATTCGGACGTGCTTTGAGTACTGTTGCCATATTTGGTTTGGTCCTAATCCTATTCATCTCATAGTTCTTGACAAAATCCAAAGAAGGATCTGTAATGTAATTGATCCTGATTTGGCATCACGACATCAATCTGTTTCTCACAGACATAATGTGGCTTCTCTCTGTCTTTTCTACAAATATTTTCATGGCAACTGTTCTGACAAGCTTTTTCCTGGTACCCCAACTGCATAAATTTAGAGTTGAAATAGTTAGATGAATCCGTCACTTTTACTCCAACAGTTTCTTTTCTCGCACTTCTCACCTGTGGCACTCCTTTCCATTTGACTGCTTCCCTCAACATTAGAATCTTAAAAAAATGAAATGCAGCGTCAATCATCATCTGTTGTCTTGAAACAGGCCATCTTATGTTCTTTCCTCAATCTCCATACATCCAATCTTTTCTCTCACTTTCACTCTCTGTAATCCATTGCGTGCTAGTAGCATTGTCGCCTTGCTTGGGGTGAAATGATTACAAAAATTCAAATATGCGTCCCCATTATAATAACTTTTGAATCAGCAAAAATAAATCCATTCATACATACATACATACATTAAGCTTTTAAGCATGAAACAGACTGTTGCCACCGGATGTTGACTTCTATGTTCACTTTGATATTTACATAAGCCTTATCCCCGGTATTTAGTATTTTCACCTATAAATATAGCATACCTTCAAACTAGATTTTTATCATATATATGTCCGTGTGTTTGTGTGTGCATGTGCGTGTGTAGGTGTGTACATTTGTGTCTATACGCACGCTTCCGCATACACACACACACACACACACACACACATATATATATATATATATATATATATATATATATTAAATACTTATTTACTTAAGTGCATTTCTCGAAAATATCAATATATTTTTAGTTCAGAAAAAGTCATGTAAACAGCGAATCTTGTAGCAATAGATGAAAATGCGGGCTTCTGTGCTGTTAAATGGATGATAAAAAACGAAAAAAACAAATTTCTTTCTTATTCTCAGCTTTAAGAAAGAAAAGTGATGTTTAACAATGTAATAAAGCCGTTGGCCTCAGCGTAGATACGAACTTCAATTTATAATGTCATCTCTAATCGGCTTAATTCATCTTATTCGTAGAAATGCTAGATATCACATAAGGTCGGTACTGTTTTGTAAAATTCTTGCTATTCAAATTGCGGAAGTCATTTTCGTCAGTGGCTGCAATAGTCAAGCTTCTTATAATTCACCGATTTCAGACTGAGATAAGAGATTCTTGCAGAGTAGAATCATTTCCCTTTTCATCTGCTCAAATAAGTTTCATCTTCAGTGTGGCATTTACTTGAAGTTTTATGTAAGGTAAAAGGTATGCTTAGTCAAATACCTGAGCTGCAAGCCGTCATATAATTGCCATCAAGATTTTCACATAGATCATTACTATGACAGAGTGTTTAAGCTTGACTGGATGCGTCAAACTTTGGGCCTTGTGACAACCTACAGAGTTTAGTAACTTCTACTCCAACAGTTTCTTTTCTCTCACTTCCCGCTTATGGAACTCTCAAGTTTGATCTCCAAATATTTAAATGATATATCAGTCGTTCTTATACTGTCTTCTGGATTACTCTTCCATTGTTCTCGCTAGACATATATGCTTCTGCTTTCTAATTATTTCACACCCAATACCTCTTTTTATCTTAGGGGCGTTACTGCCTTCTTTGCGGTGATTTCGATTAAAAAAGAAAAGAATAACTTCCCTTAAAAATCTATTCCCAGAATCCCTGACTAGTGTAATGAGTTACTTATCTCCCTTTTGTTACCTTATTCTCTATTAAATTTGTTGCCTTATTCTCTATTAAATTCACCGGCAAAAAGAACATTAGTTTCGGTCTATTTTTTATTACGTAATTACGGAATATAGAGACATTGCTTTCCACTATTCCGAAGAATCGTCTTAGAATAGAAGTCTTGGAATGGTAACAGATATATCAACAAAATACAGGGTAATAACTATTATATATTGACAAAGTGATTTCTATGGCCGTATCGTGTTGAAACACCAGTTACCATACGATCAACAAATTTAAGTAACGTCTGACCTGGTCAGTAATGAGTGACTGCTTCGGAATACCCCGTGTTGTAAACCGTGATGTCTGGGTGATGGAATGAATAATTGCTCGGAAGTGTTGGCCGGAGTGCCGAGTTCTAATTCCCGTTCTGTCTGTTATATTCATTTACATGCAAATAATCTTTGGAAAGGTTTGGATCCATCTATCCCTCAACTAAGGGTTAATTAGTACGACTTTTATCACTAAAAACAATTATTATCTCAAAGAAGTAAATAAAACTGAGTGCAAAACATTCAGGTGAGATGACTGGTAACGGGACTTTCACCTAATCTATATAACCTCATATACGATATAGATCTCTAAACTGTAGTTCTATCTTTTTAAGGATATCCGGTGGAGAGAAAGGCATTTTTTTTGTTTGGGTGACAGTTTAAATGCTTATGCAATCCAACAAAATAGGCTTAAAGTGGAAATAGGATTTATTTTAAGTAGGCCATCTGTCTATCCATTTTTCAGATCGTTTATTTGACATGGCAATGTTTTGTTTTACGATGTCGTTTCTCATTCCGGAATTACATTTTAAACTTTCAAAATAATCTGATTAAATTTTATTACTTCTGCTAATCGCCCTAAATTTTATTCCGATCCCAACCAATCATAAGAAATAGAAATTTGCCATCAGGTTTTCAGCAATAAACATGATGTTATATAAGCAGAGGCGCACTCTCTTGAATTACAGCAATTATTATGCATTCTCTTCCTTCGATATGTAGCCTATGGCAACTTAAAATAATATTTATTTTTATTTAAGTGTTTTTATCAAATGAACTGAAAAAAAATTGACGCTTAACTATTTTTTAATAAAAATTTCTGTGAAAATTCTTGATATTTGCGAATGTTAAAAAGAAGTATAATTTAAAATAGAATGAATATGTTGCTTCAATTTCATGACGGCCGTAGATTTCCAAAGACCAGTTTGCAGAAATCAGTGTAGACGATTCGCGTTATCTTATGTTAAAAAAGAATGCAAGGTTTAATAAATTACTTTCGAGGAAATTTCTCAGCGGTTGACAAAATGAGTTGAGTTTCTAAGATAGGTATTTATAATTATTATAAACTGATTTATTCTCATTGTTGTCTTTTATCTTAGATTATATCGTCACAATTTTTCCATCGTTGTAGTCCTAATATGTTTAGCAGTCTGATTTATTAATTAACGATCTTGGAATTTAGAAGTGATCCGGTTATCAATCCACTCGATTGACTATTTTACTCTACTGTACCTTTTATGGGATATCTTCTATTCGACATCCGAAGAACGCTAAAGAATCCAATAGCTGATATCTTATAAAGATAACGTATTTTTTAGGTAATTTATGTTGTCTGACATTCTACTATTTATTATTTAGAGTATCAAGTATTTTCGCGGATGCCATTTTGCCATCTTCGCCATTTCATATTTTGGGTCAATCATTCTTCACTATTATTTAAAGTTTACTGTTTTCAAAACCAACGCCTAGGCCAATAGATTCTTCAGCATTACAGTGGAATTTTACTATTTTTTCATCTACTGAAACAAAAGTTCAGATTTGGTTTTGATTGGTTTGTTTTGTTTTACGACATATCAACCGCCATGTGTTATTTCTTTCCAAGGAGATTTTTTATTGTTGCTAATATTTTTTCAAAAATGTATAGCTGGTATTTTTTTTCAAAAAATGTATTGCTAGTAATAATCTATTGCTGGTAATAATTTCTTTTCAAAAATTTATTACTGGTAATAATTTTTACATATTATTTATAGTATTAAAAGCTATATTTACACTTTCACAGTGTTTTGACCCCAGTTTGATGGCTAACTATTTACCCATAGCTGGGACCATAACAAGTGCTACCACCCCGTGTTAGGGTGGACCTGGGAACACAAGCAATTAAGAGGTGGTTCCATGCTCCTCAAAACCTCCTGATCAGAGGCCTTGCTGATATTGATATTCTTAGGTGCCTAATAAAATAATACATACACACACACACACACACACACACACACACACACACACACACACACACACACACACACAATAATATATATATATATATATATATATATATATATATATAAAATAAAAATGTGGTGGTTAATAATCGGTGTTCGGATTTATCCTCAATCTGCAATAAATGGACGACAGTGGATATGCGGTAGTAATAGGATTGGGAAGAAAAAAAATACATTTTCTCAAAATAAAGACCCGCGCCGTCTGTTAGACACCTGAGTATATGGTAAAGTTTTGTTTTATTCGTGCTTACATCAGGATAGACAGTGTTTAAATCAATTGCTTTTTTTGTATCGCGAAGAAATTACTCTTTGTTGACAGCTGTCAGGAGAGGCTATAAAACAGCTGTAAAGCCCAAGGCAGATGTGCTGCAAAAGGAGAAATAATGAAAAAGTGTATATACCGCAAAACTCGGTGTAACATTGACCAACCAGAAGTTGAAGAATATATGGCGGGAACAGTTGTTCAAAAAATGACAAAGTTAGAACCAATTCTTCAAAATATATGGCAACATAAAATACTCCTTTTCAATATATATATATATATATATATATATATATATATAGCAAGGAAAAATATATTGATGGTAACATTAAATTAACAAAAACAATGATGTGGACATTTCTTCCGAAGTAAATGGAATAATGAAATACTTCTCAAAAATTCAAACAATGAAGGAATTTCGAAATATATATTTCATCACAAATAACAAAGCTGAAGACAATACCTTAAAAGACTTAAAATAAAAACAATTATTAATCTCTCTCCTGGAGGCGTCAGTTTAAATCGACTCTCATTTTTCATTTTTCTATATTACAATTATAAACTATCAGGCATACTCTAGTGAAAAACCTTCATTCTATTCCCCTTGTTGAGATATAATTTCTCAAGACTAGGGCTAACTATTATCTTCCAGACATATCCGCATAAGCTGTGTTTCCTCCTCTGTAATCCTCTACCTCGAGTGGCCCCGAGCCTTGTATAAGGTAAACATCATTGTAAGAAATCATTTTGAAAAGCAAAAATATAAATGAAATCAGGAAAATATTCGTAATTTATGGTACAAAAACGTGTAACTTCAAATAGGTTACAGTACAGCTGGCCACTCGTATTCAAGGATACCCGTCTAACTAGGGCAGCTAGCCAATCCCTATTGCAGACGCTTGCTCAGGCGAATTTGTGTTCGCTCAACAGCCACAGAGCACACCTGTGGTTTATACTGCAACTATGTGCATAGTTAGTATTTCTGGAAAAGAGCGTGTTATCAACAATTTGAACAATCCCTCGGCCACGATGACTTGTGACTTTGTGCTAGCACAGCTATCGATAGCCTCCAAGGGTTCCGTCTGCCCAAATTTTACTCACAACTCTTGAGTCAACCTGTGGTATGTTTTTCAGGCATTTTCTAAAGGTGACGCACCTCGGGATCGACCTTTCAGTCCGATAACATCAGACTTCCTGACAAATCGACCTTAGTAAAATATTGTCCATGTTGCTTTTTGAGATTGTTGAGTTTTCTTTATAATAAGTTTGGTCGTGTCAAGGTAAAAATTTGGAGGCAGTTTTTACAGCAGGCAGTGTAGCGTTTATTGACGTGGTCCGTGGAAATGACGTGTAGAGTTCAAATTCAAACCTGATGAAGTACATTCGTACTAACGTCTCTGAGAAACGTATGAATCCACACTTTCTTCTTCCAGCTGTGTGTTTAATAGTAAGCAGCTAGCCTAAGAAAAGGGAACTCTTGAATTCGAAACGCTTGCAGACGGCAAAGGTTAATCAGTTTGGTTGAATAATATCGATAATATCTGTCGCTCTATATTTTTAACTTTTGCATATTTCCGAACTGATTTATATAATCGGAAATTTAAGATAAATTCATATTTATTCATACTGTTATATATATATATATATATATATATATATATATATATGAAACATGTTTTTTTTTAAACATGGTTAGAACTGTGTAGCGTAAAATATAATATTAATGCTCTGTAAATTTACATGGAGCACTATTTTGTAAAAATAAAAATATCTATAAGAACACCAGATTATATATCTTACTGCTCTTTCTTTTATATATATATATATATGTATATATATATATATATATATATGTGTGTGTGTGTGTGTGTGTGTGTGTGTGTGTAAAATAAAAATATCAATAAGAACACTAAATTATATATCTTACTGTTCTTTCTTTTTATATATAGTGCTCAATGTAAATTTACAGAGCATTAATATTATAAATTAATTGATTTAAAATATGGTTTTTACGCTACACAGTTCTAAACATGTCTCAAAAATGGAAGCTAAAAGTTTCGAATTTAATTTTCTAATTAAAGACATTAGTTCCATTTCATTCTCAAGTGAATTTTGGAGTAACTTTTAAAATTACTGGGTTTTAAAGGCACAGCAAAAAATCATAATTCACGTTTCCAAGGATACATAGAAATCCAATTCAACCAGACAAGGGGTATCTGCGTGTTCATCATGGCTGTATTTTGATGTATCAGTTATTAGTTACGTTTTGGGAGGGGTAGGGATGTATTCTTCAATGAAATCTGACATCCGTTAAATAAATGTCGCCTGGAATTTTTAAATAATTTATTGTTAACGGCAAAAATTCTTACGGCACTTTTTGTATTTGTATACTTAAAGATTTTTGGGGGTGTTTAGGTTAGAATACGTTTTATTTAACTACGATTTGAAAAAATATTTTAATTTTTAATTTTTAATAAACTATATTTCTTTTTAGAACAAGTAAATGTATTAGAATCACTTACAGTATGTAGTATTATTTTCACATCAAGTATAAGTATGTATATTACTAGGTCACAATTTTGTTTTAATCTATATTTAAATATTATTTAAGTAAGATTTATGACAATGACGGCAAAAATAGCTAATTAATTTCTCTGATTTAGTAAACTTTTATTTTTTATATAAACCTAGTAATATATCCTTTGTACTTACATGAGAAACAATATATTACTATCTATATTAAATCTTTCTGAATGATAATTCAGCAATAGCTTTCTCCCTTCTCTTCATGCTGTCGTGAATAAAATATTAATTATGAAGTAGAATTATATAATTAATCGTAATTTTAATTTATTTTCTCGTAGTCCCCATTCTAAGAGATTTAAAGAGACACTTCGTGCTAGCATTTTGGCCAGGAAAATATAGATACTTTACAAGTGAGTATTGTCAACATAAATCATGAGAAGTATTTTTAAAAATCTTCGACAAGATGTCTTCTGAATGGCTCAGTTGTCTACGATAAAACTTTCAGTAAAAGTGTGTATTCATTCAAGAAAATGATTTTTAATGATATTATTTATATGCTGATTATTGTTCTCATTTTTTGTTGTTGTTGTTATCACAGCCTATCGGCCTTTGTATCCCTCGGCGCAACATTTGAGGATAATAGTCTTCTTGTAAATAATCACAAAACTTCGTCACAGAAATTCAGATATAAATGCAAAGCAAAGCTGACGATTTTATCACTTTGCAAAAAACAAACAAACAAACAAAAAAGCTCAGATATTAAAATAATACAATATCAGCCAGATTTTTTATCCCCTGACCCGTAGGGGAATCATATGTACTTCAGCCACCGTGAATTGGTATTTCTTGGGCAAGATAGCCTGGCGGAGTTCAGCCATCTCCAGGCCGGTTTTAAATTCAGAGTTTTTCCTTATCCTAGACCGGTTGCCACACAAGGTTATAGAACCCAGTCTGTCTTGCTATTTACCAATAGCTGCGGAGGGAGAAGAAGAGGATTCATACCTTTCTCAAGGGTAATGAGTAAGTGAATGTAATACATCCGACCAGAATTCGAACTCGGCTCTCCGATTTCATAATCCGAGTCTCTATCCATCACTCCGCCAGATTTTACAGGTTTTAAATAAATATAAAAATTGTGGTCTATCATTGAAAAAGGTGCATATGAGAAAGAAAAAGTATTCAAGCAAACGAAATTTCAGGGTAGCAATAAAATACGTTGATATGGAAACCCTGGTAAGAAAAATATTGATGTTGGTTTTTCAATGTCAATATATAAAAACAGAATATTTTTCCATGTATATAGCCTATATCTTTTTATTTAAAAATAAAGAATTTTACGGCGCCTAGTTTCCTTACATAATAAAACTCGATGCCAACAAAACAAGTTGCTGACTAAATATATTTTTAATAAGAAAAGATTTTATAGCTGAAACTGACAATATATATTGCTCGTTCAAATATAAGTATATTCTGAAAGTTTTACCAACTTGAGTTGCTTAATATAACTTTAATTGCTTTTTATAATAAAATCTGAAATATAGCCCATGGGTGTATGATTATGTGTCTGTGTGTGTGTGCGCATGCGCGCGAATTTGGTGTGAATGTGTGAAGTTTTAGCATATTTATTTGATCACTGATATGTTTTCTGGTCACACTCCATTGTTATATATATTTTTAGCCTGTAATGTACTTAGCTGCGAATATGTGCATTAGAAATGTTCTTGGGGAAAATTGGCTGTTTTACTTTTCTTATTGCAACTCAGAGCAAAGATAGATTTTAAGGTCAATTAATTTTCCTAAAATTAAATTTTCCACTTAACTTCATTTCGGGAAATAAATAGGAATCTGCCACTTACATGAGTTCCCAAAATCAATTTGATAATGTAACAGCAAATCAATATATATATATATATATATATATATATATATATATATATATATATATATATATATATATATATATATATATATATATATATGTGTGTAATCTTATTAACCCAAACAAAATTGATTATAAAGATACAGGAGTGTATATCCCAAAATAACTACATAACAAATATCAAATTTTCTATCGAGAATTTTGCATTATTACCCTCTTATATATATATATATATATATATATATATATATATATATATATATATATATATATATATATATATATATATATATATTTATATATATATATATATATATATATATATATATATGTGTGTGTGTGTGTGTGTGTGTGTGTGTGCTTTAGTATATTGTTTTAATTTGGTATTATGAATCATAGTTATATGTGTGCCGAATATCAGAAAAGTGTTTATGGATATATACACTCTGGACATAGGTATCACCACAGCATGGTGATAGTCCCTTCACACATTCGGTGATCTTTAGATTTACCATATCCACCCTCTCGCCATATATATATATAATATATATATATATATATATATATGGACGTCAAAGCCAGTAATATCAGTACTGCATTAATGTCACTATTTCTACTGAGGTTACAGACCTGCAGGAGGTTACAGTTGCACTATGGCTTCTCTGATTAGTCTGTGAATCCTTAGTTTTCGAATTATTAAGTTTGATGTTTACAGTAGACGTTGTTAAATATACAATCCAAAAATTATTTTACAAACTTGAGGACAGCTTACTGATTCTAATGTAAATATTCTTTAAATTTAATATCTCAAAAACGAAAGATTTGCGGACATATGTTTATATGAACTTTTGTCTTTGTTTTGACGTGAGGACACCACACCCAAAGTTTTAAAAATATTTTTGAATTGTATCTTTGATTGTACATTTAAAAGCGTCTACCGTAAACTTGAAACTTAATAACTCAAAAATGACATTTATATGGACATTTGTCGTTGCTTTCGCGGGAGGAACCCATACCAAAGTTTGTAAAACTATGTTGAATACCCAATCCGAAAAATCTTTTACAAACTTTCTTTACAAATTACAGGTATCAGCACACGTCAAGGATGTCATACATTTTATAGTAAAGCATGGTGTGCACTTCAAGAACGGCTCTTTTATCCATATCATTTGCAACGTGCACAGGGTCTTTCACCTAATCACTCACTAAGGGAGAACTTTTGCCGATGGGTTTATTACTCAAAATGCTGATTCGTTGTTTGTCTTTTCCGTCTTGTTTATGGATGAGGCAGCATTTGGAAGAGAGGGAATAACAAATTTACTCAACCAACATTTGTGGGCGGATCGGAAACCTCATGGTAAAATACAGGGAAGCACTAGCATCAGTTTACGATTAATGTATGGGATGGAATTTGAGGTGACTGTCTTGTAGGTCCATATGTTCTTTCAGCACGGCGTACTGGAGCTGTCTACAGGGACTTTATTTTAAACAAAATTCTAGACATTCTAGAGGATGTATCCCGGATAATACGAAGAAACATGTGGTTCGGGGATGATGGAGTTCAAGCACATTTTAGTCACAATGTTCGCGATGCAGTGGCTGGCATCTACTATGAAAGACGGATAGGTAGATAAGGACCGCTCCTATGGCCTGGAATTATCCCCGGCCTAAATCCTGTGGATATTTATTTGTAGTCGACGTAAAGGAATGGCTTCATGCAGAAGACATTTGGGAATATTAGAAAAAGTCTGCCAGGGTTTATGGAACTATATTCAATTTGACAACAAAATCGAAAATTGGGTAGACAGATAGATGGATAAATAATGAACATAGATAGATAGATAGATAGATAGATAGATAGATAGATATGAAGAATTTGCAATAGATAGATATGAAAAATTTGCAATAGATAGATAAATAGATATGAAGAAAATGAGAGAGATAGATAGATAGATATGAAGAATTTGCAATAGATAGAGAGATATGAAGAAAATGAGATAGAAAGATAGATATGGAAAATATTACAAATATATGACAAACATCTATATCTAAAATAGTTAATATGTTGTTTGTCTCTAATCTTTCATCACGGGAGAAGTCTTTCCAATGGTTTATTTCATAACCTGCCGACCATTTGTCTCTTCAGTCTTCTTCACGGATTAAGCAATATTTGGAAGAGAGGGAAGATAAAAAATCTCCACAACCAACATTTGTCGAAGGATTGGAATCCACCTCGTACAATACAGGCAAGACACCAGCATCAGTTTACGATTAATGTATGGGCTGTAATTTTAGGGGTCCATATTTTCCCCCACCACGTCTTACAGGAGCTGTCTGCAGGGAATTTAGCACTGGCTGAAATCTACCATGAAATATGGATAGGTAGTAGAAGACTGATTTCATGGCCTGCACGTTCCTCTGCATTTTTTGACTGTGAGGAAAGCTATAATATTCAGGACGGTAGACGAAATAAATAAATGTAGCGTCTACTTGTTCAGATACCGACTAAAATAGCGTTTTTACTGATAATATATACATATATATATATATATATATATATATATATATATATATATATATATATACACCAAAACAAGTCCATATAAACATTTGTCCACAAATCCCTCATTTTTGAGTTTTTTAAGTTTAAAGAAATTTTACGGTAGATGATGTTGTGTTGTCATATAGACTAGGTTATATTTGTCATTCGTGTACGTTTATAGCTAGTCTGTATTCAATGTTTAACGTGTGTAGTAGTGAGTTAAATATTTATTTTCGAGTAGCTGAGACAGAATATGTTGCAACACAAACTATGGATCGAAGAAGACCGGGATCTGATCCTACGGCTGACCAAGAAGAACACATTTTATCCGGCTGTCGGAGCTGATCCAGATATCACTACATATCAAGTGGCCCCAGCATGGCTTGCATCTTATAGTACCGCATCGAGGACACTTCAAGAGCAGCCCCTGTATCCGTATTCTTTGCTAAGTGTGCAGGATCTTTCGCCCTCTAATCACTCACCACGAGAGAATTTTTACAAATGGTTTATTGCACAAACTGCAGTTGTTTGTCTCCCCAGTCTTTGGGTTCAAGCACATTTTAGTCACAATGTTTGCGATGCACTGGCTGGCATCTACTATGAAAGACGGTTTGGTAGATGGCTTGTAAGTACCCCCGGCCTAAATCCTGTGAATATTTATTTGTGGGACCACGTAAAACAATTGATTCATGCAGAAGACATTAATTATGTAGATATGATTCATCAACGTGTCATGGGGTCTGCGAAACCATTCGACACTGTCTGGGAATAATAGAAAAGGTCCGCCAGTCAATGATCTGAGAGGTCCGTTTGTTTGGAGATGCAAGCGGATGACATTTTGAATATTTGTTGAGGTATAATGATCACCTTTTGAGCATATGTTTATACAGATATTTTACGTTGTTTTGGGGTTAAGAACACGAACCGAATGGGCTAGAAAGTTAGCGTTCCGAACATGAGTTTCTGGATCAAATCCTATCATGATCGATTTATTCATAATACATTGCCTGAAAACGATACGTGTTGACGCATGACTTTGTTCGTTGAATTGTGTAGACTGAACTGATCGGAAGCGATCAAAGTATAGTTAATATCAAGAAGTCACCTTGCTAACAGCATGTCAATATTCGAACGCGGGACTCATGATCGATAACGAACGATCAGCAGAACAAAAATAAATGACAAATTTTGCAAATGAATTAAATAACTCACTCATTTCCCACGTTGATTTGTCACTCTTGCTCAATCCAAACTCAGTTTGCATTTGGAATTTGGATTAGCAAAAAAATAGAAAAGAAACGAAAAGTGAATTAAATGTTAGCCATTTAATTGGGTTTATGGAACTATATTCAATTTGACAACAAAATCGAAAATTGGGTAGACAGATAGATGGATAAATAATGAACATAGATAGTTAGATAGGTATGAAGAAAATGAGATAGATAGAAAGATAGATATGGATAGAGTAAAATATATTACAAATATATGACAAACATCTAGATGTAAAACATTTAATATGTGAAAAAAGTATCATATATATATATATATATATATATATATATATATATATACTGATAATAATTTGTTGATTATATAAAACAACTAATTTGATACTTTCCAAAAGTTAATAAAAAGTGTATTAACAGAACGAATCGATATTTTATATATATATATATATATATATATATATATATATATATATATATATATATATATATATATCGACTCGTTCTTATAATACATATTCTTATTAATTTTTGAAATTATTTAATCAGTTGTTTTATATAATCAACGAATTTAAAAAATTTATATATATATATATATATATATATATATATATATAAAACAGTATGAATAAATATGAACTTATCTTAAATTTACCGATTATATAAATCAGTTCGGAAATAATGAAAAGTTAAAAATATAGTGAGAGATATTGTCGATATTATTCAATCAAACATGCTTGAAAGAATTTCTGCTACCGAAACACACCTTACACACACACACACACACACACACACACACACACACATATATATATATATATATATATTTATATATATATTTATCATAAACGATCATTTTTCTCGTAACACTTGCCTTAATTCGTATTTAATATTTTCGTATGTAAATTCTGACCAGAGAAAGTGTTGTGCATAGGGGTAAACAAAGATGGCCTACACAAGTTGAAGGTGACTCTTCACACGGTAAGACTGCCATTTCAGATATTGAAGAACTTCCATTGCAACATGATAGTTTATTCTTAACACTAAGACGGCTGTTATCATTTCTGTTTTAATTTGTTATTCAAATGTGTCAATTACTCACTAATAATTTGTCAAAAGAGAGAGAGAGAGAGAGAGAGACAGACAGACAGACAGACAGACAGAAACAGAGAGTAACAGACCGATACACAAGTGCATATCTAAGCTAGATTTAGTAGATCTTTTTAATCTAATTATTCCAAAGCTTAATGTGTCTGGCTGTAAAATGCTTAATTCACTCGAATCCTTCAAATGTAATATAAATGAAGCAATGAAAGATGTCCTTAGAAACTAAAAAATATTTCCCTCTTACACTTGTCGGAGTTAACTCTTCCTTAATTTCCTAATGATTCACTAGGGGTCGTTCTCCTTACACTATAAATACTGGGCGACTTCCTGCCTCGTTCTCTTTTTACTTTGCGTTTCAGCGGGCACATTTAAAATGTGATCTCTCCCCGGGAATCCGCGTTTTTGCCCAGTTTTGAGAAAACGCCATGAGACACACATACACGTACGTACGAACATTCACCAAAATACAAACCCTTTACGTTCACACACAAACACAAATATTGATGTCTTTGTCCATTGTAAATTTTGAAGATTAATACCCATACTTCTTGCTACAGACCAAGACGATCAATTAACAAATATGCAATGAGATACTGTGGCCTTTGCTTCGCTAAGTACGCGAAAAGAGACGAGCATTGGGGCAGGAATACAATGCATGTGTTCGCAATGCCCTGACCCTCCGGCAGTTACGGGCCGGAAGAATATAGCCGTACAGAAAAAAAAAACACTCCTCACCTGACCTTACTTCTGCTCCCCAAGGTTATTGCAATCATCACGGATACCCGTTTTGAAGGGCGTGGATTTTAGGTGGCCGTAACAACGGTGCTGAGTGGTATTCAAGAAAAATCAGATAAATTCTGACACAAGTCCCGTTACTTTTCAGACAGATTCCGTATATATATATATATATATATATATATATATATATATATATATATATATATATATATGTTCCAAAATTCGCTTGAAAATGAAACTAGGGCCTTTAATTTAATTATATAATTGAATTTGAAGTTGTTAGTTTCTGTTTTTGAAACATGGTAATTCCTGTGTAGCGATGGAACCATATTTTAAATCAGTTAATTTATAATATATATTCCGGGTTTTAGTAGGTAATAATAGCACTCGAAAGACGCATTTTTTATCTTTAAATTCACAGTGGTCCTTCGTCTGATAGTGACTCAGAGCCGGGTGTCCCTCTGTATCCTGTAATTTCCACCTTAATGCGGTCTTCAAGGTCGTTTGGGTGAAATGACTATATCAGACCCGATCAGCATTTGACTACGACTTGGCAGTTTTACTTACGGCACCCGATAACCGATACCCTACCAGCATATATAATGTTTCAGTTACAGCATCCAAAAAATTTTAAAAATATTTTTGAGTTAAATCTATCGATACATGTGTTGGAGTAAATTTCTCCTGCATTCTAAAACATATCTGTCGAATTTTCAGGGCAAAATTTAAGACAATTTTTAAAATTTTTTCCCGTATTTTAACCAGTATGACAAGAGACTTATGTCTCTGTTGAAGTAAGCAGAAGCGTGTTGCTTGGAGCTGATCTCTGTTCGATCGACATAGCTACATATGTCAACGCCCGTCTCATTGTAAAGAGTTTGAGGAGAGTTTTACTTACCCACAGTAAACCACACCCTGCCCTCCACTCTTTTTTCTTCTGGTTTTAGTTCTTTGATTATACACAAACAGCTTTGGTCTCGAGGGCCAACTCTAATCCATAAAGAAAATTTCTCTCAACTTAACTTGATCGGACAGCATCGAACCAACCGGATGTAGCGACCTTATTTGTAGTGCCGATATTCAAGTGAAAATTAGAGGAAATACGCTATTCGTCGCCTGAGTAATAGCGCTCCTTTGAGTCGGTAGTCGGCATCCGTTGCAGGTTCGCTACTCCGCCCGAATTGAGTTAGCAAAAGGCAATATTAATTCGAAGCTAGAGTATCCTACCATGGAAATATCAGTAATCCTTTTATGACTAACGTCAAGGTTAAGCAACAGTTCAGAAGAACTAATATGGATGAGAGCTAATAAAAGGTAATAAAAAAAGACTTTACGATATCTTTCAGCCGATAAAAGTCTCAAGATCCACTCAATATAGAGGGTTGCTGAATGGGTTGTTTTATAGACGTAATAATTGTACATTATGAACACATGATGGATAAAGTAATATTATATTATTCTATTTAGGTGTTAATAATTTCTGCAGCATAAAAGAGAGTTCCAGTTTTAGTTGTTTACAAAGTTAATAAATTATGAGCTAAGTGAAAACGTTTGCAGCGGCTTTATTCCAAATTGGTTTTCTGCTGAGTAGTCGTTTGTCATTTCCAGCAAAGAAAGAGTCTGAAAAAGCCCGAACACCTTTGCATATATCTAATATCTACAGTAAAGTATATATATATATATATATATATATATATATTTATATATATATATATATATATATATATATATATATATATATATAACTCTGAAAATAATGCTGATTATTAGCACTGCTTATTAATATCTGGAAACTGAAACAGACAGAGGAGTCGCAATAACGCTGTTACCAAAAGCATGTTTTCAACTACGAACCAGTATTTTCTCCCTTTATCATAGCCGCCATGATGTTTTAAGGTATATGACCTACTTTGGATCGAACGTGGCTTTCACACAAATTTCTGCCGCTACTACTAAAACACATTCCCACAACTTAGGGGTGTTCACATCCACTGAGTCGTCTCCGTAAATATTTATTAAGCATGGATTTATTTCAAAGAGTGCAATGATCAATGACACACTTCTACTTTGGTATCTGTCTATATTTCTGAGATGAGGTACACTATTTACATTATTCGGACAACATCTTTATCCACTGTGCCATGTGTCCTTGAAGACACATGACACAGTGGATAAATGCGTTAGTTAGATCCAGTGACAGGACCCAAAGAATGTGAGTCCAATACCTGGTTAAGGCAGTGGAGAACTTGGAGAGGGGAATAACTGATATCCATTAAACAAGGACACATGGATAAAGGCGTTGGGTAGACAGGCCCCAAAGTGTGTGAGTTCAATACTCGGTTAAGGCGGTAGAGAACTTGGAGAGGGAAATTAACAGGAGATAACTGATAACTAACATCATTAAACATGGCACATGGAACTTGAACAGTCTATCCCAGTGAGCGAAATAAAGGGTTTAGTTCGACATTCCAATCACCTGAAGAAGGCCAGAGCGTATAACGGCCTAAACCTTGTAATAAATATGGCGACAAAGATGAGGACAATAGTCCGAATAATGTAAATAGTGTACACTTCTGCTTTGTCATGCTAGTTATTTTGCCAGAATACTGCTCAGATATTATCTGGAACAACGCAAAAAGAATTATGGATTTGGTGCAAAATGTCCAGTCCCTCAGATCATACCACGAATACCTACCTGTGATATCATTGGCCAACATCATTGGCCAATGTGAATCATTACCTTTCGATTCACTATGTATGTACATGCCTGGCTAGTCAATTTCTGTCGCAGACTCCTGCCCAGGCATATCTGTGTTTGTTCAACAATCACAGAACCAACCTGTGGTATATACTGCAACTTTATTGACCGAAGCAGTTTCGGGGAGAGTCCGCATCATCTGACATGAAGAACAGTTTGAACAAGGCTAGTAAACTGAAATCTAAAGTCATGATAAACATGTGGATACCTGGCTAGTGTATAGGATATTCTTTTTCTGGCTATAAGACGCTGTTTCGAATTATCAAGAAAGTAATTTCTTGATATTATCGATTTAGATAGGCGATACCAGCGTGTTTGTAAAGTGTAGCACCTCTTGACCTTGTGAGAAAAATTGTGTTGAGGAAAATGGTTGGAAGCCCTCATTGGTTTTGCTAGCAAGATTTCACCAGTTATCGTAAAAGAGGGTTTGGACGCAATGGTTTGGTTTGTTTTACGGTATATCAACTTCAATTACCTCAATTTGTTTTTTTAATGCCGACAAGATTTTTATTGCTGTTACTAATCTTCTTTTCAAAAATGTATTGTTTGGCAATAAATGTTTCTTCAAAAATTCATTGCTGGTTATAAGTTTTAGGCCAAAAATATATTGATGGTATTAAAATCTATTATTATACATTCATAGTGTTTTGATCCCAGTTTGTGGGTTAACTATTCGCCTATAGCTGGGATGCTAACAGGTGATACCATCCCGTGTCAGGGTGGACCTGGGAACACCAGCAATTACGAGGTGGTTCAACGCTCTTCAAAACCACCTGATCAGAAGCCTTGCCATTGGATGTAGTTTATCGTCTTACCCAGGACGCCTCATTTAGGTGAGTGTGTGTGTGTGGGGGGTCTTACCCCTTTGCAGACGTGTAATTGACGTATTCTAAAAAGCCCAGCCAACAAAGCGGAGAACGTACTGGTGTTTTTCAAAAGCTGATCATACCAAATTAGGAGATTGGTCTGCTAAGTTCCGCTCAGTATAGTTGCAGTATAAGCGTAAAGGCGTGATTGATGAATGTATTTATGATGGTGCACGCTATTTGTTTATATTGGAGGCGGTCTACCTAAAACCTGCTCTCTGGAAAAAGAAGTGATGCCAATGATCTATTCTATACGTTTGAACAGCGCCAATGGGGAGGGGTAATAAGTGACTTAGCTCAAGGTGTCTGATGCTTGTATCTTAATGCTGTTACTGTGTGCATAAGAATCGCAAATTGTCTATTATGATCGCTTGAAGCAGTCCCAGCGGCTTAATCAACTATATTCTCGTTGATTAATTGGAATAACTTGAATAATGTATGCCAAAGACGCAGACGCGTAGGTGAAGTCTGAGACACGGCAGTAAAGCAGTAATTCTCAAATATAAGTTGCACTGGACTAGATATTTTGTTAGCACTAGCTGCAACATTATTTCTAATGTTACGAAGCTTTTCTATAGAGAGCTTGCCAAGCAAAAACGACCATTCAAAGAAGCATTATAAGAACGGCTTGAGAGAATATCTGAACTTTATGGGCATCAGGCCATATAATTGGTAGTCCTATACAAATGATCGTATCACTTGAAAAAAGAGAATTTGCTTTTAAGAGTTCTCGGATTGCAAACTTGAAAATAAGTGTCTTAAAACGTCTTTTTGAACTTCGACAACATAATGGTGACAATCATGACCTTACTTGTCATATTTTTGCTAAGTTTTAAGTAAAGCAGGAAAATTTAGTCCTATAAGAAGTCCTCGTACGAAAATGATATTAAGTTTGGTTTGTTTTGTTTTATAGCATATCAAACTCGATGGGTTATTTAGTACCGGCAATATTTTTATTCCTAGTAATATTTTATTGTATTGCTGGTAATATTTTTCTTTTAAAAAATAAACTGCTGGTAATAGTATTTCCCCAAAAAGTATTGCTTGTATTAAAACTTATTTTTATGCTTTCATAGTGTTTTGATCCCTTTTGGGAGGGGGTAACTATTTGCCTATAGCTGGGATACTGATTGTCAATACCACACCGGATCAGGGTGGATCTGGAAACATCAGTAATTAGGAGTTGGTTCTACACTCCTCAAAACTTCCTGTTCAGAGGCCTTGCTGTCGGATGCAGTTTATTGTCTTACCCAGGACGCGGATGTAGTTTATCGTCATACCCAGGACGGATTATATTAAATGATAAGAATTCATGTCATGTATGTGTAAATGTTTGCAATTCAGCAGACGAGTAGAAAAGACATGCAGTCACAATAAATCTAATGATAACATAATGTATATCATGTCTGCTAACTTTATGTCTTAAATTTTAAAAGTGTGTCTGGTTTAAATATATCCGTTCAGAACACAACTAAATCTTCCAATAATATCCAATGCTAGTCATACCCAATGACGAGGTGGCAACTATCATGCCTACATCTATCGATCACTGAGTATCTATTTCTAAACTCCAGTATTTCTTTAATTAGTTTTTCAAATATCTGTCGTATATGGTGAGATAATCATGAAGAATTCGAGCTGTATCGCTGGGATCTTGTGAAAATGTCATAGATTCTATTTACTGTAGTTCTCTACATTAAAATTATTCGGTGTAAATCGATATTCTAGAAAAGTGTGGGAACATCCACATAAAGACTGTCTTGTCTACGCTAAAATCTCCCCAGTTTTACTTAATGTTATATAGGAATAAACTGTCGCTGCCAACACTGGAGTTTGAACACAGATTACCAGAGAACAAACACAGGCGATCCCATTTTGAATGAGTAGACCACGTGACGATAAAGAAAATGTATATATGGGGATTAGCGTGGCGTCTAATTGATCACTTTTTCTATTCTATCTTCTGTTACTATACAGATCACTCTTTCTAAACTATCATTTATCTCTATACTATTCATTATACTATTTTTCTATACTAAACGCTATACAGATTACTATTCGGATTACTATATAGATTACTACTCAGTGCTTACATTGCGAGCGAGTATTGCCAAGTACTAATAGTGTGAGTGCTATTTAAAGGTGTCTGACACAGTATTGTTCAGCAGGATTGCAACAGTTGTATCTGCGATTACAAAGTCTCTACTACAACGAGCATTAAGAAAATGACAACGAGTATTTGTTGACATTATAAAAGTGGCAACAAGTGTTCGTTAACATCGCAAACTTAACTTAAAACTATTTCAGTGAAGGGCTAATATCCTGAAGCTCTCAAATTTACTCTTATTTTGATCCTTTTTTTTAAAAGGCCTCAGATGTTCACAACATTTTTTGTTGTTAAATAACTTTCTTTTTGTTTATGAATTTCCTACAACGATTATTGAATAATAACCTCCTCAGATCACCATACCAGAATTAAGGACATTTTCACTTTTTAGCATTCAGATGTGTACAACATTAACTCATTTGATTTTCCTCGGCGTTTTGTTGGAAAATGAAAATATTTATCGAAAGAGTTACACTTTTGCTTGTCTTTTATTAACATTAACTCCATTTATGAACGCACGATAAAACGGAATAACTCTTTGTCATCTGCAGCTTTACTTACTCGAGGTTACTTTCAGAAATATATAAAACGTCATATTTTCTTAACGTTCCCAAATAGCAAGAATATTGATTGTACGTTTATGTCGAGGGGGTGCTGCAAAGTGCTGATTTTAAGTGGACATTGAATTATTTACCTAATTTATATTCGGTCCCTATTCAATGAGTACTGTCAAGAATGAAAAAGCAGCATTCACCAGCAGTCAAGTTAGGTTCAAGTTCTTGACAGTTCTTTGAACGGCTAGGCTATTGACCCATGGAAGAATAGCCTAGTTGTGTAAAGAGTTAGTTCGTGAATTTAGTGACATAGTAATTTAGCCAGACACAGAGATATACTAATTTGAAAAATGGCGAGCAATAACTGACTAGTACTAACAATAAGAACTGGACAATATGTCCCTCGACATGAGCCATTTAACAAGAACAGTCTCCGTAGACTAAATAAAGAGTTCAGTTCGGAATTCCCTGTTGGTTACCTGGATTGGTATAGGCCTGACGAATACCGGAGAAACGCTGTGATAAAAATTCAATAGACCGAATGTTTAAATAATGATAACTCCTCCGAAAATTCAAACTTAAAAGTGAATGTTTTTGATTTTAATAACAAGTTTGTGCAAATGATTGGCAGATGAGAGATTAGAAGAGGTAGTAAAAAGACAACATTTACAAAGAACAACAGTGGACAGAAAATGTGGAGAGCCATAATCGCACATGTCCGTAAGGGACACGGCACATAGATGAAGAAATGGAAAAGATCAACACACGGATTCATTTTATACTCTGGGTCTTTTTACTTTTCTTTCGATCACTGGGGTATATATATATATATATATATATTGTCACGTAGCCACGATTTCATTAACCATATAGGCCATAGAATAAAGTAAAATCTTAAATAAAGAGAAAATTAGTTAGATATAAAAGAAAAATAAATAAATAAATTAATAAATAAAAATAGAAATTTAATCCAATGTTTTCGACTTGCGAGCGAATATATTCTATGATCAGCCATACACCTCCTTTTCTCTTCACAAATTCTTTCTCCCCTTATCTACTCTTCCACCCACAAGCCAAGGGCCCGTGAACTTCGAAGTGACCCGACGCGAGAATGACCTGGTTCCAAGATTTCGCAGCTATCAGGCGGCTGACCATAAGTGAATTCCAGGCACCATCAGGGTCTCCTGTTGCGATTCACGTGATCAGAACGTGTTGAACTTTTGGCCATCACACAGGCACTGCGTGATTTAAGCCCTATCCTCCTGCGTACCCGGTCAAGGACGAAGAGAACCCACGTGACTGTCTTTGGGGACAGCGAAAACCAAAAAAGGATTTTTCAGTTTCCCTCTGACCAGCGGCAGTTGAACGTAGCTGGGCAAAAATCGTCAGTCTGCTCACCGTCTTTGTGAAAAGAAAAGGAATCCAGGAACATTTTCGGCCGGCCAAAATATTGTTTTATCATCAGAACTCTCGCTTCAGCGAATCAAAACTTTATGTGAAGATATCAACTCGACTGCAAGATAAGTTGATTCGTTTGGCTTGATCTGTTTTCATATATGTATGTATTCGCTCGCGCCTTCTATTCTTTAATGATCCCCTACCCCTTTGTTAAATAAATGTTTTTTTTTCTTCTTTCTTTATTTCCTAATATATATTTATAAATAAATGTTTTATTTTGAAATCCATCGTCTTGTGTCTGTTCTTCGTTGATTCCCTTGTGCTAGAAAAGATCCCACGTTTTCCTTTTTTTTTAAACCCGTGGTTCATCTATATGCTACAAGTTCGTAAATAATATATATATATATATATATATATATATATATATATATATATATATATAGATAGATAGATAGATAGATAGATAGATAGATGTTTTAAAAGTTTGCGTAACAAACCTACCTTTCTTAAGCGTGGAACCACCATATAATTGATGTTATTCTCAAGTTCACCCTAACCGGGGTGGTAGCAACTGTTAGGGCTTCATCTATGGGCATATAGCGAAGCATCAAAGAAAACTGAAAACCCTATGAAATTATAAGAATACATTTTCATAGTAAAAATAATACCAATACATTTTTGTAAAAGAATACCAACCATACCTTTGTGGTGAAATTACAAGAAATACATTTTATAGCAAAAATTACTAACAATATATTTTATACTGAAATTAATAACAATACATTTTTATAATAAAATGACCAAAAGTATTGGTAAAATGACAATCAATGCGTTTTACAGAAGAATTGAAGTCATGGCATACAATGCCAAAGAAAAATACAAATTTTGCTATGATGAATCTGAATTCTTAAGAAACCAATTTTCTTTCCTGGTTTGATTTCGTAAGATTATTTCGTAAAAGAATGCAACTAAGTAATTATAATTTACTCGTGAAATAATGTCATTCCCTTAAATATAAAATTTGAGTTTTCATACTTAGATTTCCGCATTGCATAACCCATAAAGATGTTGATAGTAGACTTTGATTTTTTCTTCTCAACATGACTCACACCTATCTCTAATTATAGTATTTCATATTTTCGTTGGGGGAAATGATCGGCTGATATATAACACTGATAGATTTGCATTTGTCCTCTACTGGACAAGTTTCTTTAGATCTACAATTGCAAGAGTGTGTATTACCAGGTTTGTTGTTTGTCCCATAGAAATTTCTTAAAATATAATTATTGTATGAGTGCCGCGCGGGAATAGAAACAGAGATTTTATGCCCATAGGCACTCATTTTCTAACCCTAATCTAAAACGCCAAACATAACTTTAAAAAAAGATTGGCAATTGAAGGAGAACGATTTGATCCCACAGATAGTTGGGGAAAATATAGTTTCCGCGGATACTCTTAATAGTTTTAGAGATAGGTTTGATTTATGTTGAAATTTTGGCTGTCACAGTTAAATTCTATTTACACCCACTCTTAACTGCATAGACATGAACTCAGTCCACACCGGGGTAGATAAGACAGATGACCGATATCTTAGTCGGCCGAAATAAACTATTTCGCATATGAGGTAATTTTGCATTTTATTGTTTACTTATATTGCTCTGTATTAAAAATACATTCAGCTCTTGTAGTGGATCAGTTTTGATATTTTATATTAATAGGATTCACTTGGATTTTATACCAACGGATTTGTTACTTTTATTATATATAAGCATACACACACGCACACTCGCATACACACACACACACATATATATATGTAAATATATCCATCCATACATACATACACACACACACACACACACACACACACACACACATATATATATATATATATAACATGCGTGTGCATTTTTGTGAATGTTTGTAAATACATACGCTCACACACACTCACCTATATACACACGCTACACCCAATACACAGATATGCCTGAATGTGGGAATGGCGATCTGAAATAAATTATTTTACATACTCTTGAATATATAAATTTTAATTTCTTACTAAGAATAAAATTATTCTGTCTTCCCATAAGCAATGTTTGAAATCAGATAGCCTCAGAGTGAATGAAATTTTCTAGATTCGAAAATGACTGAATAATTCCATGTTCGTCCAGTGTTCGAAGTGTAGCTTAAGTCACTACATTACCTTCCATAGAATCTAATGAGAAAAGAAGAATTAGTAAACTTATACTTCGTATCTGAGACTGTTGAAATATAGGGGACACATTATGAGGAAAGAGGGCTTGGGAAATTTAACTGAGGACTTGAAGAAAGAAAGGTCAGAGTGTGGTGGGTTAAAAAGCAAATCGTAGAATGGATGACAGAAGGAAGACAAAAATAGAGTAAATGACCAAAAATTGCTTTGTGTCTCAAAGTAAATGAATCTGTGGCCTATTTCCTGAAAGGACATGAAATATAAAAGGAAGAGATTGCAAATGTCAGTAATGCTGTAGAAACGAGTGACATGTTAACTATTGGATTTTATGCTTAATATTAATATTGTTTGAAAATGTTTATAAAATATGATTGTAGAGAAGTTGAAGGCCTGTTGATTTTAATGATGACTTACTTTTTCCTAAACGAAATAGTACGATTAGACCAAAGATAGTAGCAAATGGTCTCCTGCCATTTTCAATAAGTTAGAAAGATTCTTAAATATGGAAAATGGATTCTTCATGAATTGACAGAAGTCAACTGTTTGGCAAGCATAGCATTCTACAATGAACTGTACTGTCGTAAGGCACCTCAGCATTTTATGAACAGTTTAGTGATAACAATGGATATTTTTAAAGATATAAAGTGATAAATATGATTACTTAGTGAAGGCGAAAGTATTATAAAATGTGCTTGCATCCATAGAAAGATTTGGTGGAACTGAGTTAATTCATCCATTTTGTGTTGGTGTTTATTAATTTAAATTTATTTTTTAAATGCCCTGTCCATCAAGGATGTAGACGAACACGATTATTTATTGTCTGTGAATAGCCATCAATTCTTGGTTGATCGGTTTTCCGCTGTCTTTCCAGGGTATAGAATTCAGAGTGTTCAATTTCCTAGACTGGTTGCCACGCATGATCAGAAAGTTCAGTGTGATTAGCCAATTTAATCAGTAATGGATAGGGGCATCATTTGGAGACTCATGCCTTTTCCAAGAAAAGGTAAACGCAACAAAAGCTGAACTTGAACTCGCTTCGCCGATTTAACTTTCGGTGCCTGTATCCGCGACCACAACTCAGACATTCCATAATGTAACCATTACGGGATCTATTTTCAGTAATTTAAATGCTTCTCTGAAGAAAACAGAACTCAATTTGATTAATTGTAAATGTGTCTTCCTTTAATATCATTTTCTGACACCAAATTAGAATATTACTTATGGAATAACCTGTATGTGAACATTAAAAATGACCAAAAGTTAGAGATATAAAAATACATTACCTGGAACCGCTTAAATACCACAGGTATTGACAATGAAGATTATCCATTATCTCATGCCTATTTTATTCTCTATTCCTTTGCCTGCATCTCTTACGCAATGTAATCTTCGTTTCTCATCTGTGTTATACAAAAATGAATCCTTTTCCTATGGGGTAAAATGAATAAGCAATGCTTAATATATTGCAGCTATATTCTCCATTTTATTTATCTTTTGCTGTATGTCTTATTAAGAACATAATATAACGTAATTTTAACAATCTCCTTACCCTCCAGTAATTTGTTTATTTTCCCTGCATTTCCTTCTTCGCCTCCCCTCACCCATCTCTATACATATATATTTTTCTACCACCCACTTTTCCTTCTTCCAGCTTCTTCATAACATTCGCTTTTCCCATTCAGTTTTCTGCAATTAATATCATTAAATGACCTTATCGTTTAAAAAGTGTAACTGATTGAAACTTCAAAGGCCCCAAGGGATTGGGCACAGATCCTACACCTTGATCCTAGGTGTATATATAAAGGATTAAGACATAGTTCTAAGAACTTAAATGTGGTAAATATAATTTTAGTTTTGTATAAAATAATGGCTTTACATAAAGTTAATCTTACAAATATTCATGATTTTAAGATGTCCTATTTGTATTATATAATAAACATTTGCAAAAGTTTGAACCAGAACCACTTCTGAAAATATGACCAACTTAACAGCATTTTTGGAAAGGTTACTTAGTCGGACCGAGAAGCTTTCAATCTCCTCTCGTACACCCCTGAACAAATTAATTGAAACAAAATGAATAACTCCGAATAAATAATATTGTTTACATTTTTTTCGTATTTTTCAAGTGAAACCCAAACCTGTGCACATGTTAGTACTTCGTATGCCCATCCCACGAAGTCGTTTCATGACGATTTACCACAGATTCTCTATTGGATTTAAATCAGGAGAGTTTCCGGGTTAATCTATAATAATTAGATTTGCACACTGGTAAAGCTAGTCAGTGTGTTCGTGCAGCGTTACGAACTTCGTAAGCTTCCTTAGAGTAACGTCCATCGCAGACAATGGCCGTAGGATCGACAGTCGGGACAATAGTGTCTGGACGCGATAAAAATTGATGCCATTCCAGATGACGCAATACTTTTCAAGTCAAAGGAAATTTCATCATACACCCCGAAAATAGATTACTGCACACTACTGCAAATGTCCTAATCCGAGGAAAAGATAGAAATCGATTACGCCCTGTCAACAAGGGTGTATGTTGTAAAAGATTAGTAATCATGAATAGGTTTGTAGACTTTTATTCTAAAATATTCCTTGACTTCAAATATTTATTTTTCATTCACCCTATTTATTTGAGTATAGTGCAATTTTTAATGATAGTTATTTTTTTTTTAAGCAACCACTTGGGGATGGCACTATACACACTCATTTTTTGAATGGTTTAAAATCATGTACTTTCAGTGCCCGGTTGCACTATACACAGGCAAATTCTTTCTGGATGGTTTAAAATCCATGCCCCAAAAATTAGGTGTTGCATTTTGCTTGAAGTCCGCTTATACACGAATATACACATTATATAAAAAAGAAAGATGCTGACCAGATATCATTTTAAAGAAACTCTGTAAATTCCCTTCTTCTGTCAAACTGAAGATATGGGAATTGATTCAAATAACATATCTTCTGACTCGACGTGTCTCCACGTGATTGGAAAAAGCAAAAACAAGTTAAATTATAAGATAATTCACTTCGATTTATCGTAAGTTGATGTCATTTATTGCCACTTAACTCTGTAGAAATGTCAGCATTTATCACTATGACAACAACCTATGACAAAATAGCTTCATAGGTTACTGTGTCATGACCCGGCACTCAGTCACATTTTCGATAGTCCGACTATGGTTTTAACATAGTTTGAATATAAAGATTGTTACTCAATTTTAGATAATGTATCAGTTCATGATTTGGGGACTAGCATGTATGCCAACGATTCACGAAGACTGACGATATGAAATCACACTATATATGTGACGAAAGTCTACACCTTACCACCTGCTGTAACGAAACTATGGAGGTTAATCCTATTATTTATCGCTAGAAAAGGAGTTTAAATTTCAAGTTACTGAATGTCGAATAACACAAACGTTTTCTTATGAGTACACATTTAATTATAGGTAATGACACAGGGCTTTTATAGAAGAGCAAGGAAATGTTAATTTGAAAATATGGCAAACGCAGAAAAGGCTTTCATTTCTCACTCTTCAGAGCTCAATCGAGGACTAACAATTTGGACAATGACTAAAAAAAAAAGATAATATATACACTTATGCATATAAAGACGTCTAAATCAAATACTTGAATCTACGATGTTACTAATCAATTCCCAACTCGGTAGCTGATGACACGGCTATTTAATACTCCTGATATGGACAAATTGGCAGCTGATGACATAAATGACCTACAATCTGTTGTTAACTGGGGCAAGTAATAACCAAAGCGAAAATATTCTCTTTTAATCCTCTGGGATAACAGTTTTTGCTTTCCATCAGTATGGATGGTATTAACTTCCAGGAGAGGGACTCTGTGTGCCTTTTTTGGGTGAATGTTTTCTGATGACATCAAGTAGGATACTGAGGACACATGGCACAGTTCGAAATTCCAACCACCTGAAGAAGGCCGGAGCGTACAACGGCCGTAACGTTGTAATAAATGTGGCAACAAAGATGAGGACAATAGTCCGAATAATGTAAATAATGTACATAATACCTCATCTCAGAAATATAGACAGACTCTAACGTTATCTGTGTTGTTCACTTAATTAGGGTTTTCATTCCAATTTCCTTACATGTTCCTGTTATGCTTTCATAGAGAATTCCATCTTTGTATTAACTGAAATACTAAAAAAAAATGTTCAGATATTGTGTCTTGTTACTGAAGTAAGATTGTTCAATATACCCAATTATATAAAGGCAAATATATCGAATACTCTTTTGTCCATAAATATTCTATTTTGCTTCAGGTTCTGTTCACTCTGATACAAAATGTTGGTTATTTGAAATCGATTTTGCAAATCGAGAGAAAAATACAGAAGAAATAAAAATTCGAAATACTAATGCATAAAAACGGATTCAACTGAATATTCTAGTCATATCAGAAAGGTCATCGAGTTTGACTATACAACATTCAATAATGAGTTGTTTGAAGCTACGAGCTGAAATGTTGTCATCACAAAACCACACATGAATCTTTGATCTTTTGAGCCTTAATTTTTAGATGTGATGACCTGCAGCTTGCCTTGTGCCGTTTTCTTTTTTCTTTTTTTTTTGTTAAATGAAAATAAAAACTCATAATTCCGTGTAGCAAAATTGTTATTCCGAACCCCAACACCATCCCCGATTTTGGCAATGCTGTCTTGGATCAAGCTAATGAAATTCTGAAATTAAAGGCTGTCACGATTTTCTGAATAAATCACCATCGTTATTTTCTTGCTCACGTCTGAGAATGACGAATGTTTTCTTTGAAAATGATACGAGAATAAGGCCGAAGTACGTATTAGCTTGAAATTAAGGTTCAAGAAATAACATATTTATAGCAATAGCAAAATGACACATGTAACGCCATTTATAAATTACAGTCAGAAAAACAAGCGTTGTAATATATTTTGTTTATCATTGTCGAAAAAATTAAGCCTTAAGTTAGAAAACCTTTTTTGCTTTTAAATTTAAGTTTTTGGCAAAGTTCTTTTGGTGTTTGAAGTACGGTTCTGTTTTGACTGTAAATAGAAAAGATGTATACGAATATATGTTGATAAAACACTTAACTATGGGTTAAATATCTCTCAACCATAGAAATGATTAGAAGAGATGAAAGGATATGTTGTAGGCTACCCTGAAGTTTTGCAATGTTGCCTGTGGGTACGAGGTACTCAGAGCAACAAACAGTACATGTTGACAGAAGTTCTGTGATAGAGGTCGAAAGCACTTCGAGAGTTTTCAGAATAAGGAAAAAGAATCAGCATTAATATGCACATTAGAACACAGCAGAAGTTCACCAGAAAATGAACTGCAGCATTAGTGTTATTCTCTAAATTATCATATTTTTTGAGGGACTCCTAATAATTCTATTTAAAGATAATATTCAGTTTTCTTGAAATGCAATTTTTGAAAAATAATTCTAAGTATTGATTACCTCCATGTTGTCCAAAGCTAAGTGAATATTATTAATAAGCTGTGAGTTGTATCCTTACAGTATGTAATAGTTTTTTTTTTCCAAAGCAAGTTAAATTTAAGAAAAAACTCGAAAGGATTAAGATAAAAAAAATAAACTAATCAGCCTTTAAAGATCTAGGCATATACTTTCATTCGAAGAAGAATTTCATCATATACTTATGGGTGATAAGAAATCGGTGCTTCTTCTTCTTCTTCTTCTTCTTCTCTCCTTCTCTATCTCTCTCTCTCTCTCTCTCTCTATATATATATATATATATATATATATATATATATATATATATATATATGTGAAGAAATATAATTTTAAGGTGTGCTATATTTATGTGATAAAGAGTTCAATGTCAGAGATAGTGCGTATGTAAATATAAATATAAAAGTGAACATTGAAGTCAACACTTAGAGGCGACAGGCTGTTTCATGTACATATATGTGTGTGTGTATGAAAGTGAACATTGACGTCAACACTCAGAAGTGACAGACAGTTTCATGCGAGAAGCTATCGTCAGGCCGCGATTGTTGCGATTGCGGCTAGCATGAAACAGCCTGTTGCCTCTGATTGTTGTTTTCAATGTTCCTTTTTGTCTCTCTCTTACTATCTCTCTCTCTGTCACTCTGTCTCTCTCTGTCTCTCTCTGTCTGTCTGTCTCTCTCTCTCTCTCTCTATATATATATATATACGCTTACTGAAATAAAATGTTGCGTTTTCTATTTTGAAACAACGGAGGTTTGAATTATTTTTTCACTGGACCAGAAGTATATTGATCTATTAAATGTGCCTATTCTTATTTCTGTACACAATAAACTGCTAATTAAATTTATCCGTCGGTAAATAAATCCTCTTTATATCACCAGGTAATATCGTCCTTTAATAAATAAATTACCTGTAAGACATATTACATGTATGACTGTAAACAGGTTTCAACTTAAATTTAAATGTTGTCTTTTAATGTATAATATCACATAACCAAAAAACATTGAACTTTTGCTTGTCGTGGGTTGACTGAATGGGCAATATTTTAACTCAACCACGTAAATTGCACACCGGACGGCCTTCTCATTTTCTTTACGAGACTCAAATCTAGGCTTACGCATCAGGTTACCTGTTATGGCCGAGGCAGCAAATTCCCTCGATTTAAATATTATTAAGCACGTGTGGGATATAATTGGACGAAAAGCTAACTACTTGTCGAAGCTGTCCAATCAAGCCATTGTATATTACTTTGGGCGATTTAAAAGATTGGGTGTATAATTGTCATCATCGGTGACAATCAGTTGTCGTAAACAGATGTGAACATACTTAATTTACAAATTTCCGTGTAAATGTGAATAATTGAGTAATTAAGTGTAGCAATTCAAATGTAGTGTCCAGGTTTTATTGTCTCTGCTTGGGTATCACTGTGATCTAAGAAAAGATGAAATAAAAGCTTAATTTTACAAATACCACTTTGTGCAAATTAATTGAAACAAAACGAATAATTCCTAATTATTTACTTATTTTCGTATTTTTCCAGTAAAATATGACCCAGTACACTTCTTGTTCATTCTACAAAGCCTTTCTTTTCAGACTGGCCACAGGTACTCGATTGGACTTAAATCAGGAGAGTTTCTAAGCTAGTCAGTTGTACTTTGTTGTGCTCACTGGTAAGGCTTGTCATTGTGTTCGTGAAGCGTTAGTTTTTGTACGCTTCCTTGGAGTAACGTTTATAGCAGAAAATTGCCGCAGGACAACTAATCGATAGTCGAGATAATAGTGTCTGGGCGTGATAAAAAACCGATGCAATCAGGGATGACGCAATATTTGTCAAACAAAGTTCATCACACACTCAGAAAATAGATACATATTACTGTACACAACTGCAAATGACGTAATCTGAGGAAAAATAGAAATCGATTACACCCTGTCAATCTAGTGGGTCGGAAACTGACCGTGTGCTGAAGGAAAGGAAACTAAAACGGTTGTTTCAATTACTTTGCAAAATACATACATACCCTTGTGCAAATTAATGGTCGATAATATATATATATATATATATATATATATATATATATATATATATATATATATATATATATATATATACCCTCGCTGCTCATCAGTGTGGCTAGACGTCCTGTTACCTCTAGCTAGGATTGAAACCGGGCTGAATTGGCGTCAATCGGAGAATTTAGCCTTAAGCCGTTGGCACACGGCAGGGAAGAACGTGAATTTTAACCGTATTTTTAGATAACTACACAGTGACGGGGCGGATTCAATTCGCCTTACCGAAGAGTCACATATACTATTCATTAGGAATACCTCATGCCTAGAGAAATCATGAAATTCTTCAATGGAAATTAGAATGTGTTGCAGAATTGTGGCAGGCATGTTACTGTTATTGTTTTTTGCCTCTTGGTTTTTAGTCATATCAATCGATTCGTTCATTTAATGCCGAAATGTAATGTTTATTTTTTTGGAAATATAGCCTTTTAATATAAATAGGTATTATTAATAATTCTACTATAAACAATTATATTTATGAATTAATAGTGTTTTTGTTTTTGTTTAGAGATTCACTATCTGCCCATAGCTGGGGCCCTGACAAGTGTTACTACCCAGAGTTAGGGTGAACCTGGGACAACAGCATTTAAGAGGTGGTTCCAAGCACTTCAAAATCTCCCCCGATCAGAGACATTGTTGCCGGATATAGTTTATCGTCATACACAGGACTTACTGTTATTGCCTGCTTTTCGTAAATATTGCTTAATATCATACATAAGATCATAGAATAAAAATGTGATTCTAAATATGTAGTAAGTGAAATAAATCATGAAACGCTATCCGAGAATGTCATTAAAGATGGCGGATTGAACGTAATAATAGGATATAGGAAGTGAAGACTATGAAGATATAGCTGAGAAGTTGATCCTAGACTTGTAAATTAAGCCGGTATCTGCTGCTCGAATTAGCGGTTCTTGGAAAAAAGCTTAGTGAAACTTCCTCCTTATAATTGGAATACGGACGAAAAGAGAACGGTTTCTCATATCATCATTACAAACATCTGCTAATATCCTATCAAGCATGGAAACTGAAATTCCACTAAATATTTCCGCTCGGTTACTGAGTAGGTGATTAATACCAGGTTCGTGATGGAGAGGCTGACAACGCATTTTATAAATACCAAATGGAATTGAGATGTTGGGAGTTGCTGGGTAGTGTCACAAAAATAGTCATTTGTTTACATTTGGATAAGCATGGAAGATTTTAGTTTAAAGACAGTAAAATCGACCGTGCTAACCAAAACGCTCCTCTGTGGCGAAATCGGTAAAAGAACGTTAAGTTATATGACGGTTCCGTATAGGATACAGGTTCGATTCCTGTCGGAGGACGAATATTTTCTATGACAATTTCTCGGACATTCGGACCAGTAAATGTTGTTATTACTGTTTATTATAAACAGAGCATTTAATTAAATATTTGTATGTATAAAAATAAAAGAAATTGTCTTAAGATAATTGTCAAACTTTGTCCATTATATATTTATATAATAAAAAATATAGTTTTAAGTATGGTATATTTGTGGATTTATGTACTCAATATCAGGGATCGCGTGTATGTGAATATAAAAGTGGACATTGATGAGAAACCTCCAGAGGCGACAGTCTGTTTCATGCTGAAATCGTCAGGCCAGATTCCTGAGTGTTAACGTTAATCTACTTGATATATATTATGCTTGTTTCATATTGAACACTTTACAACTGAATATGTTACATCTATCACTGACATTGAGCACTTTCCCACTTTGTACACCACATACCAAATAAAATATATATATATATATATATATATATATATATATATATATATATATTGACGATCCCAAATATGTATCAGTAAGTAAGTTAAGTGTGATGAACGATACATGCGCTACATGCTTGGGTGATCATATATGTTTATCTATGAAGAAATACAGTTTTAAGAAGTGCTATATTTATGGAATAAAGTGATCAATATCAGAGATAGAGCGTATCTAAATATAAAAGTGAATATTGAAGTCAACTCTCAAAGGCGACAATATATATATATATATATATTTTATAATTTTTTTCATATGTACAAAACAATTTACTCACTACAAAGATGCAAGCTCGTTTCGGTGACTTTAGTTGCACATCGACTGGTGAGAACTAAAATGTTTATGTACAATTCTGTTTGCAAGGAGGCCGTAAATTAAGTATTAATATCCCATATTTCTTTATATACGAGACGCGGAAGCGAAAATTGCGTCGCGGCTCGTTACGTCACACATGACCACACGAGAAGTATTAAGTATGGGGAGCCGTTGGTATAGACCAATGACTTCTGTTATCAATTATAGGCATGTAAGAATATTCGTGGAGATTTCGTAGTTTATTTTGTATAAGGTTAGGTTTCAACTGTTTTATGTATATAGCTTCAATAATAAATATACAATATATATATATATATATATATATATATATATATATATATGAACCCGCAAAATAACACTTCCAAACTAAAGCAAAATAACATCGTCTGTTTCTAGCCTTTTTTTTACAAAGAAAATGAGTGACATCTTCACTCATAACTTCCTTCTCTTTTTTCTCTCTATGTTTTTTTCTTCTCTACTCCTTCGATATCAATATATAACTTCCGTTACGTTAACCGTTCAAATGTGTCAAATTACTGCTAACTCACTCATGTCTTCTCTCTCCCTCCTCATTTTCTCACTTCATTTATTTACATATGTTTAATACGGCCCGTCAAAAATGTGTAAATTTTCTTTTCATTTTTTGTTTGGAAGTAAAGTCTGATGATCCGCAGTCCTTTTAAAGGGGCTATGGTGAAATAATTTATTACATGGAACCTTAAAGTGGTCTGTTTTTATTTAAATTATTTGCTCTGAATTTACATTGAGCTCTCTGGATTTTATCCTCCTTAGGTTTACCCATACGGATTACCTAGTTTTTCATAAACTATATATATATATATATATATATATATATATATATGTATATTTACGGGTGTGTAGATAGATAGATTGTATTGATAATCATCCGTATATGTGTATACTACAAATCACAATCTGTATAGAAAATTATTATTTCAAAACGAAATATAGCATAATTTTATTATTTCCAGTGGATAATTATAAAAAAAATGTATTATTCTCGTATTTAAAAGTGTACTACTCCAATTATGGTGTTTTTGTTGTACATAGCTTTGTAAAAACCTTATGAAAAATATTTATTTCGCCCTATATTAAGTTCATCTTTAAACACTTGATGTTCATTTGTCTTCCAAAAGACATTTGAAAAATAGATAAAAGGCACAATATTAAAATTAAATTAAAATATAAATTTTTAGGGCCAATTTGAAGAACAAATGTGTAACTATGGTGCAGTAAACTGAAAAAAATAATGAGTAGCTTTATTTTGACGTACATCATTTTCTCCATCTCACTAATTAGATTCCTTGCAAATGATGGAATATAATGAAACAATAAAACAATCCAATCTTTTATTCGACGCTAAGTTGTATCAGGAAAATAAGAATCGATTCATGAAAATATAGATTCCAACAAAAATTGTAAATGTATGAAATGATTTTTAATGAATTTAAGATGATTAGAGATCTTACCGAAAGTTAAAATACATCATAACTTTTTTTAGGTTATTTTTTTCTTTAAGATTTGGCAGTAAAGAAGGAACTTAAAGCTATCGTAAATGTAGAAATTGCTTCTCGGATTCACGAAAATAACAAAATGTTATGATCGTAAATAGAGTAAAACACAATGTCTACGTAACTTCATTTATCATGGAACAGATGTGTAAAATATTTAAAAACCTTTTAACCACGGTAATGATTACATCTATTGTTCTACAAGAAACTCTACATAATAAGCTCAGTCTCCACCAACTTGTTCCGACTCCCCAGAAAGAATGCAATGCTGATTTGGTACTTGCTACTCTCATTCTTACTCATTTACTATAACAATTTGCTATTTAAAAGCAGATGGCATTTACAACTTTCTCATTTAACAGATGCTCAATCATATTCGTTAAGTAGGTAATTGTAATGATAAACTTTTCATTCTATTATCTAGACGTTATGAATATAAGCACAGTACTAGATTGGAGTTACGGTTTCATCATTTTACAATAGAAATCACTAAATGTAACCGTAAGGTTCTATGCAAAAAGGTTTTTCACTAGATTGTGAAACTCTCTTCTGATTTTTTCTTCCTGTTAAAGTTTATTCGCTGCTTCTATTACCTCCAACATATCATGCGAGTGTTATATTCTCCAGGTCTTCTTTTCTCATTGTGTTCTTTCTGATTGTACGTACCTGTTTTTTTATTGTTCCTGTTTTCTTTCACATCTTCTCTCAGTGGTTTTCAGGCTTTGTTTGCAAGAACCACGTCTTTGACGCATAAAAGATTTTTTTTTAACTGTCCACCGTTCACTGACATATACAATGTTGTCAAAAGAGGGGGGAAAGTAGCCTGAGACAATGAAAATCTAAAGACGACTGAATTATGATGCTATGAAATTATGAAAGAATTGTATAAAGAATTTCATATCAAAATATTGTAATGTTTCCAAAGATTCTAGAAATTTCTAGAAATATTCTATGTTTCGTCATAAACGTAGAGGAACTTCACTCTCAAACTCTATCTAACGTATAGATCAGGCAAAAATGGATTCATGGATTTAGGGCAATATTGGTAAAATGAACATAGAAGTCTAGGCGGAATTTGAACTCAGCTCGCAAATATCATTTGTCCCATTTAACCATTACGCCACTGACACACTTTTCGAAATTAATACAATATAATGGAACTTGAATTCTACAAATAAGATATGTAATGAGATCCTCACCTGGGAATATCTGAAGGAGATTCTTGTGGAATACTTCGATATAAGGCGATATTTTTGCATTCTTCCTTCCATTCACTGAATATTTTCGAGAGAATGTTAAACGACTTTTCCATATTCCTTTTTTTATATTTAAATAGGTTTGAACAAAATCTATGTTTTAAAAGATTAACCAGTTAAATCCACTGTACCCGAAAGTAGTTATCCAAATATATCGTGCACAGGTAAATAAAATGTATTCTTACTGACTCCTAATTTTTCTATTTTCAACTCCATTGATAAATTTAGTATTTCAGTTAAATAATTTATGTATTTAGACTGTTTTTTTTTTGGACGGACAACAGAGCAGTGGGATTTCTAATAGATACGAAAGTTTTGGTTATTATATGTTTAGTTTTTATTACAAAGTGGAACTTTTAGAAAAGGATGGAATTATTGGATAACTCTAAATAAATAGAATCGAATGAAAGAAAGCGAAAAAAAAGATTGGAATTAAATAAGAAATATTTAGATGTAAGTCTGCTTTAAATAAAATGTCACAGATAAATATAAAACGAATGAACATTTTGAGAAAGGAGAAATATTTGCAAGACATTAAAAAACAATGAAGAATCAATCAATAAACATGAAGGAAAATATAAGGAAAAAAGACTGAAAGAATTACAGAAGCAATCAAATAAAACGAAAGACTAAACAGCGTCAAGACAATCAAAGAATTTCTTTTGGTCATCAAGCCAAGTCCAAATTGTTTTATTTTAGGGAAAGTTTTGTGAATTCAGAAAATTTTTGAATGAATGCAAAGCAAAAAATGAAAGACAGTCTAAGAGAAATATTCGATTGGGAGAATACATTTGTATTTTAAAGAAATTGTAGAAACAAAAATGTTGTATCAAAATCAATTTGTCATATAAATTTTTATTGATATTTATATATATTTTTCTATATTGAGTCGAGAGGAGGAAAAGAGTCGAATGATTTTTAATATTAAAGGATGGGAAAAATAACGCAAGATGAAGAAAAAAAGAAGGACAAGTAAATAAAAAAAATAATAATGAATGAAAAAGAAATATTTGAAAAGTACGAAGAGGAGCTGAAAATGTTTTCGACGCAAGCACTTCCTATGATGCCATTGTAGCATAAAGGTGTATATCAATTACTAGGATCCTTTTGTTTATTTTACAAATTGTTTCAGGTAACTGACTAAATCTCTTCATGGAGTTCCTGTTTATATATATATATATATATATATATATATATATATATGTGTGTGTGTGTGTGTGTGTGTGTGTGTGTGTGTGTGTGTGTGTGTAGAATGTTTCTTTTTGTTTTTTTAAGCTCTTTCCGGCGAATCTCTCTGTTTCATGCTTGAATGCAATCTTTTGGGTTGAAGATTGCATTCAAGGTCAACACCAAGCAGCAACAGTCGGCATCATATTTGAACGCAATCTTCAACCAAAAGATTGCATCAAACATGAAATAGAGAGAGTCACTGCAAAGAGCTTAAAAAAAAAACAGAAGAAAACTTGCTTGATAACGACTAACAGAATAGCCGAAAGCGTTTGGACATTTGGAGAGTTTATATAAACCTTAATGTCCAGAAAAGAAAACACTTGCACGAATTCATGACAAATGGAATAAAAAGCTAAATCGCAGTGCGCGTTCAGTCGTCTTTAATTAATGTAATATATATATATATATATATATATATATATATATATATATATATATATATATATATATATAAGAAAACACGGTAAACATACCTAAGTTTCACCTATACGGTAGGTTTACTCTTGAGGTTCATATTTAGATTTGCTCTATATAGCGTATTGAGCACTTAGTTTCTTTTGATTTACTCGTTTTGGAGGTTTTTTTTTCTTTGGACTCTGAGGTTGAATTTTGGACACCGTTGAGAGAAAAATTGTTTGATTTCAGTGTCGAAGAAAAGTTATAATTCCCAAAGATGAAGGAAAGTTGACAAATGCATCACTGTTTGTTTAAGTGTAAAATTAAATTATTTCTTTAAACTGATATAAATGTGAGGGGATATCTAGAAATGATTGAATGAAAGAGATGGGAGCAAGGAGGAAAGTAACATAGCGAAAGGAGAGAAAAGGAAGTGCAGATTAAAGAAGGAATAGAAAGGTAGAAAAATGTTGGAGGATGAGTACAAATTTGGAATAAAAAATATGAAGATGAACGAAAAGAAAGGCGAAAAAAAGAGAGGAAACAAAGAAAGAATCAAATGGTTAAATATGGGTAAAGAGGAAGGACAAGAGGTAAAGAATAAAAAAAATGAAAATTAGGAGAGAAAAATAAAAGGAGAAAGAGAAAGGGTAAAAAAATCGAAATAATGGAAAAGGGTGTTGATAACTGAAAGAAAAAAAGAATTTCGAGAACTAGAAAAGGAAAATTTGACGAAAGAAACGAATAAAAATTAAAATGTTTTGTGATGTCGGACGGCTTCGCTTGTCACTTTTGCTATGTCAAACGAAAGCTCGTTATGACTTCCAAGAAATCTCGTTATATTCGAGACTTCAAAAACGCCGGGACTAGTAGTAACGCCTTTCAATAATATCCTTACTAGTAATACTTGTTCAAGTAGTAATTGCCAATGGTATAATGATCAGAAGAGAATCGTAATCCGTATAGTAGTAGAGTAGAGAGAGAACGTATAGTAATAGTGGATACACAAGAAGAGTGAACAGTGATCGTATAGTCATCAAGCTACTTCTTATTTATTCACTTCCTTTATAATCACCTGATCTACTTAATAATGGAATCGCCTGTGTTACTAACTGGCGATCTAGCTTCAAAATACAGTGTCGGCAACAACACTTACCCATTTACAATAAAATGTAAGAAAGACAGAAAATATGAAGAGACAAGTAAATGGAGACAAAACAAATCTAGGTTGAGAGAGTGAAAGTAGCAAAGAGAAGAGGAAGGAAACGAAAACAGAATTTAAAGCTAAAGCAAAAAAAAAAAAGGATGGGAAATTATAAAGAAAAAAACAGAAAAAAGTCGGATGAAGTATGAAAGAATAATTTAGAAGAAAGAAGAAAAAAAAAGAAAAGTTTAAGCTGAAAGCATGTAAAGAAAGACTGATTTAGACGACAAAAACAAAGTAAAAACTAAGAAAATATATACTGATTGCTTCCAACACATCATTGAACGTACTTTAGAAAGTTTTTCATTCTTGGTTGCTTGAATGAATAATTGTTGTTAGAAGTTTTCTTTTTTGCTCAGATCTTGTCGTACAATTAAATCGGGAATAATGTATTTGTCCTATTGGATGTTTAGCAACAAGTAAATTCGATTTATTTATCTCGCTTCAATTAATCGGATTTTGTTCCAAAACTAAATGATTTTTAACTGAAATGTGGAAAAATGTGTCACTTTTTACTAACACATCTAGAAAAGTCATGAATCCATTTCTCCTTAAGAGGACAGTCAATCGAGAAACATGGTCTAGCGTTGCATGGTAAGGTCCATTATTTCTCATGACTGAGAATCTTGAGATAATCCTGGATCCAGTTGAACCCAGAAAAGATGGATGTTATTTTATGAATGGATAAACTGTGTGTGTCAGTTTTAGGAGAAAAAGATTTTTGCCTGTTTAAGTTTCCTTATTAATCTACGCATTGATTTCAGATCGTTTTTAGTCTAGTCTGTGTAAGCCCTTCTATCGCTACTGCGCAGGCGCGTTTATTCATTAATGATTCTGATTCGTCAATATTTTTGTGCTTATTACCGGTTGTTCTCCTTCGTCTTGAAAGCGTTCTCTAATATATTCATTCCATCGCTGAAGTATTTTTCTTTCTTTAATATCAGTGTCCTGCCCTTGAACTTTATGCATCCAGATATCGATCATGTTTTGTTAATTCTGTTATTTTTCTTTATACATATCTGTTTTATCTGTAATATCCATCTTTTCTATTACTGCACGCATTTCGTTGGGCCATTCCTTTTTAGCCTGCCAGTATTTCCTCCAAGTTTCTTTTAGTGATGTTCTTGATTCTGTGCCATACCTTCCCGATATTTTTCTCTCTTTGCAACATGTAAAAAATTTCATCTGTCTTCCTTTCGTTTTACTTTGTTTTATTTTCTCACAGATGATCCCATTTGTTTATTTAACTAAAGCTTCTCTCAATGTGTCCCACTTCTATTTTTAATTCCCATTTTGTTCCTTATATTTAGTCCATGATATTCTCAGCATCTTTCTGTAGAACCGGATTTCTGTTGCCTCAAGTCTCTTCTCATCCTGTGAGGTTTCCAACATTCATTTCCACTGATGACAGATATCACATAAGCAATCAATTCACTTCCCTTTCTAAAGAAACCTTACTGGTTCCTAACTTCCCAGTTGCTTAACGTTTGGAAGGAAACCTTTGTCTATAACAATGGCCTTTCGAATTACCATCACTTACCCAAAATTTTAAAACAATTGATCATACAATACTTATCCAATATAAGTTTAATTCAACCAATGACTAACCTAATAAAAGCATGCTAGTCTTCTTAGATGTTGAAAGTCGTTTTATCAATGCCCCTGAAAGAAATTATATAGATAGTAATGTATTATTTATATAAGCATTCTTCGCTCGCATCTAATATCAGACCAGTAACTCTACTAAAATTTAACCTTTCATGACACAAGTAACTTCTTTTTTTATGATTATTATAGTAAAGTGACTTCGTCGGTTGGATGGTGTAGATATGAGTTGGCCTCTTGGTCACACTTTTGCCAATTTCGGCATGACTCACAAAAAAAATCATAATCTTAAATATGTTTGCCAAGTATCGATATATATATATATATATTATATATCTTTATATATCTTTATATATATATATATATATATATATATATATATATATATATATATATATATATATATATATATTTATATATTTTATATGTATATATATATATATATTTTTATATACATTTATATATCTTTATATATATATATATTATATAGATTTATATATTTTATATATATATATATATATATATATATATATATATATATATATATATATATATATAATTTATATATATATAATTATTTTGTATGTTTTATATATATATATATATATTAAAGTTTTGGTAAGTATATATATATATATATGCAAGTATAGGATTGTTGTATACGGAATAAATTCCATAACCAACAAATACTATTCTTAGAAGTGTACTCAATACACAGTAGAGCAAATTATAACATAAATATGTTATAAAATCACTACAAAAATAGCCATTTTGTTTCATCACTTCTGGTGTCTTTTCAAGTGAAGGTATTGAATGTATATATAAAAAAATTATCCAAGCTGAATTTTTTTTGTCAACAATGAAAATGTATTTCACAGCGGTCTTCAGTCAAGATTTTCTCAGAAATGGAATAATTATCTTGGAGCAAATCACGAGTATATAATTGTAGCTGGAGGAGGGATGAAAAAAAAAACTAAAAAAAAAACCCAAAGATACCCGGGCTAAATCAAAATATACGTTCAACACCATCACTTGATAAGACACCAGATGTGTTGAAACAAAATTGCTATTTCTCTAGTGATTTTATAACATATTTATGTTATAAGTTTCGAATAAATAATTATATATATATATTTCCGCCACACTTCCAATGTTTAAATTTCAACATTTCAACATACAAATGCGTATGTATAGACATAACACCACCCGTATACATACATGTGTCATATCCGAAACTGCCCACATATGTTTATATATGTATGAGTACCGACGGACGACCAAGTATGTATATGTGTCTGCATATATCGATGTTTGCGTTCGTACGATGAATGACAAAACGACGAAATTTCCCCCACCACTTCCACGATAACACCAATACAAGCAATCTACATAAACCCAAATTTTTTAAAACATTAATCAGTTTGTCTGACGATCGCTAAAGCGTGAAACCCAGGGCCACAAACTCACATCTATCAACCAAATATATATATATATATATATATATATATATATATATATATATATATATATATATATATATATATATATATATATATAAAACTTCAATGGAAAAACGTCACGAGCAAAATAATTTGTTTTCTCAGTTACAAAAGAAAATCCCTAAAGGATATAAAATCGCTCTTAGAAAAAAACTTAAGCAACATTCCTAACTTTATGTATGAATAATGTTGATTCTAATAATCTTTGTCATATATTTTACATTGACCGCATTGTAATTTGTTACTTATCGAAGTTTCGTTCAATTTATCTCATATCGATTATCACTTAAAAAAAATAAAATAAAATAAAAACATTAACATGAGAAAGATACTTGTAAATGAGACCAAAATATTATATAATTCTCATAACAAGATTAAACCAAAAAATACACTAAGCAATTATTTTATAAATACATGCATTATTTAATACATTTTTTCGCCACGGGATACGGTATTTTAAGGTGCCTATAAAGTATTTTTTAACTATAATTATAAAATAATAAGACGTTTATGTTTATTTGATATATTTTACCGGTGCACTCTAATTCGGCGAAACAGTCTAACATTTCACGACCCTTAGACGATACGAGTTATGTATGTATCAAATTCATATTTTAATTTTAGATTTACAAAAATGAAGCTAGGATTCACCTATCAACGACTGTGTCTACCATAATGATATAATCCAGTTGTTCATAAATACTGAAAATTTTGAAAGTAGTTTAAAACGAAAACGCAAAGAAATATCTTTCGACAGTTTACCAGGGTGGACTGAAATATTTTATGAAAGTGTGATGTTAGAGCTATGAAATCTTGCATGCTTTAATTTCAACCGTTCGTATTAATAATCGCATTTTTTACTTTCAGGTAAATTAAATCTGTCTGTGAAATAATGTCATTGCATCGTATTCATCAAAAACGTAATCTACAACTGATATGACGTCATCATAATTGGGAAACGGGTTACCAGCCAAGTTTTCTTCTTTTCAGTGAAGTAAGGGATAGCGTCTTGGATTAGAATTCTAATCGAATCCATTACATTCACTTACGTACTAATACCCTTGGAAAAGGTATGAATCCACTTCTTCTCCCATCTATGGATAAATAGCAGGAAAGACCAGGTTCAATAGCCATGGATAGCAACTGGTCTAACGCAGAAAGAAATGGCAACCTACTGCGGGAAATAATCTGCCTCGTCAATCATGTATCGAAAGAAACATGATCGCCTAGGGCGTGCATCACGCATGGCACCTAATTGACTGACTGACGAACAAATTCAAAATCACAGTCACGCCCTGCAGCTATGCAAATCGAAAACTTGTGCGTTGGAGCATTGTCCTGATGTATCAAATCTCTTTTCTTCAGTTTCCCTGGGTGTTTGATCTTGAGAGTATTTCATAACTGCATCAGCATGTTGGCAGAGTACATTGCATTAATGGTGTCTCCCTTTTGAAGATAGTCAATAAACACAATTCCTTCTGCATCCAAAGCACCCAGAGTATCACCTTCCCTGCAGCTGAAATGACCTTGTTTCTCTTAAAAGCAGGCAAAGAGGAGTGTTTCCACTGAATTGATCATCTCTTAGTCTCTAGCTAAAAGTGGTGAATCCACAACACATCTTGCATTAGAAAACGTTCACTGAAACCATCCTGATATGCTTCAAACAATGTTAGATTTTCCAGTGATGTGATCAGGCTGGTTCGCATTTGATCAGAAGACGTGGCGCCCACTGAGCAGAAATCTTTGTCATACCAAGTTCATTGTGCAGAATAGTCTCAAATCAATATTTTCCTCGACTTTGCGTAACCTTCGGAATGGTACTATATGTTTTGTAGCTATAGCAGCAGTAATGTGTTTTGGGTTATATAACCTTAAGGAACCCATCCCTCAGCAGGCGGTTTTCGAATTGGGTGTTTTTGTCTCTTACACTGTTTACCAACTCAAGAGAAGGGGACCCAATCTTCACCACTGTTTAACCCATAGCTGGAGCAAGAATAAATTCATGCCTATGGAGTGAACGAGGAAGAATCGCGCGCAAATTAAATTCCAGTGACCGTTGCATTATCCGCACCTCCAAAAATAGATTCACGTCTTTCAAAATATCCCCAAGGTGATATGCAAGATATTGCTTGTCTAGTGGGGAAAAATTCCGGCTGTTTTTCTTATATGTCCGTACCTACTGCAACTTAAAATGCGATCAGATATCTGCGTGGTTTATTCGTTGTTTACGTCTTTGCTAATACCCGTGTTATATGAAATTTTTTTAAAAAAGTTAAAGATAGCGCCCATTTTTAGACTGGCTTTTTTTCTTTTTACCTATTTCGGTGTAAAACGCCTCGGTCGATCTTTGAGTGCCGTTGAAATGACTTGACACATATTAACTCCTTGTAACTCGTTAATTTTGTATGACTTCTCCAGGTATTTCCGTCGTGCTTTAAAAAAATTTATTTCATTGTAAAGTTGGGCATTACAAGTTGTTTGTCACTCTAAATCTAGTAACCTTTCTTAATACACCGAACATTTGTCCGCTAAAATTAGTAAAATCAAATATCTGAAGCCAATATAAGGAAGAATCTTTAAAAGAGAAAGAAATACACCAAAGGAATGTGAGAAGCAAAGCACCCATTCCCATAAGCGAGCAGAGATCTCGATGATTTCATCATTGTCTGGTTGGTTCAAAGGCGGTTAAAACATTGCAAAGGCCTCTTTCCAAATTGCAAGAATTGTCGCTCTGCCTGAAAAATTTGAGAAATTTTTTTATAAAAACGAGAGAAATCGGCTTCAAATATCTATCAGCAAAGAATCAGAATTATTTATTTATAGAAAAAAATAACAAATTTGAAAATCGTTTTTAGAAATATTTAGGCGTGAGATAAATTTTTGATTAAGGTTTATACGATTAACATTACTTGAAAAGCTGGATGCAGTTTGAAGCGATATAAAATTCTCTCTGTTAAGGTTTAATCTCCCTCCTTCTCTAGTATGTTACCCCTCATACTTACACTCTCTCTAAATTCTGTTTTTATTTCCGGAGTTGTTTTTTTCTGTTTTCTTTTTGAATTTGTAGGTCTGATGAATTGGATCGTATTTACGATTCCAATGGAATAAATTATGACCATGGAATATTAGTGTTTAAGCCTTTTTATTATATATATATATATATATATATATATATATATATATATATATATATATGAAAGTAAACATTAAAGTCCACACTCAGAGCTTACAGGCTGTTTAATGCTAGATGCAATCATCAGACCCCGAGTGTTGGATTTTCTCGATTATTTATATATATGCGTCAGTGATGCATTGTGGGTAATCTATTTTGGTGGTTATTTTGGCGGGAGTGGCTTGGTTATTTATTTATTTAATGGGTTAATTCATTTTACTTGTTTTTATTTTCATTTTTTTATTTTATATATTTATTTATTCTTTTCGTTTTCTTTTGTTTTATTAATGCAGTAAAGAGTATTTGGGGGGGATTTGTTTAAGTCACTTATTTAATAGTTTGTTTTGGTATGGGATGATACAGCTATTTATTCGTCGAATTTTTGGATTGATTGCCGTAGTCTATTTTCTGCGTCTAGCACGAAACAGCCTGTCGCCCCTGAGTGTTGACTTCAATGTTTAGTTTTAGAGTTAGATTTACATACGCTCTATCTCTTATATTGAGCACTTTATCCCATAAATATACCACAACTTAAAAATGTATTTCTTCATATATATATATATATATAAAAGTGAACATTGAAGTCAACAGTCAGAGGTGACAGGCTGTTTCGTGCTAGACGCAATCGTCAGACCGCGAGTGTTGGATTTTTTAAGGAAAGAAGACAATAAAAACACGGTTCAAAGAAAGAGATGACGATTGACGTTGCATTTAAATTTTCGAAGATCGTAGCTAACAGAAAAGTACTAATCTAGAAGAGAGTTTCAAAGGTAAAAAGTGTAAGACAAGAAAATATAGGTATAAAAATTTTAGTTACATTTAACAATTTCAACAGAAAAAATGATAAGATCTACTTGCTAATCCAGATTCAGGAAGTGAAAGTACAAATTAGGAGAGCGATGTGTATTCTGTACAATACAGAAATGGGGCACAAGGCCGAAGTGGGGTTGGGAAAGGACGGTTTTCTTCTGTCTTAACTATAACTTAGCTAGCCGAAAACACTGACCCAATCGTACGAACAACATTCCTTCCACCAAAACAACACATTCATACGTACCTTTCTTACTACATCCACCATAATACCTCATTGTCTCTATGAAAATACTAACTAGTTCCCATAGTTACAATTCATTGTCTGGTAGGGAGGGGGATAAAACAACAATTCTAAAAACTAGCCCCAATGAGTACAAATGAGGAGAGCTCACCAGAACAAATGCCATCAGACTATTTATAGAGAAAGGCCAAATGGTGTCAGTTATCAGTTATCTCCTGCTTAATTCCCTCGCCAAGTTCACCACCGCCTTAACCAGGTATTGAACTCACACTCACGGACTCACTCACAGTGGATAAAGGCGTTAGTTAGATCCAGTGAGATGACCCAAAGAGTGTGATTTCAATACCTGGTTAAGGCGGTGGAGAAATTGGAGAGGGGAATTAACAAGTGATAACTGGCATCCATTAGACATGGCACATAGGACTATAACAGTCTACCCCAGTGAGCGAAATAAACGTTTCAGTTCGACATCCCAACCACCTGAAGAAGGCCGGAGCGTACAACAGCCGAAACGTTGTAATAAATATGGCGACAAAGATGAGAACAATAGTCCAAATAATGTAAATATTATATATAGGCATATTGCGATTGATTTAAAAAAAATACAGATTAATATAAATCACAGTTAAATCTTGACATTATTTTAAAGATTACTAACAAAATAAAATAAAATAGAAGAAAAGAATATGAATATGAATATAAATATAAAATACAGAAAAAAATATAATAACAACTAATAGTGAAAATTAAAAATTAATTTAAAAATATATATATATATTATAATATATATATATATATATATATATATATATATATATATATAATGGCAGCATATCATTATTCAAACCGAAATATACAGCCATGATGACGGCTGACGGCAACTGAAAGCGCTCAGCGAAACACCAAGGACGGGGGTCTTTTTTCAGCAACTGAGACCCAAATATAAATAAAAAGCATGCGAAAAAGCAAAAAAAAAAAATATAATTAAACGGAAAATTTCCTTAGTCTTTAACAAGACATGTCTCAATACACACACATATATACATACTTTTCATTGAATACAACAGACACACTTGCTTTGATTTTTTGTACAATCTCTCATGCGTAATTCTCATGCGTATCATAGTTGATATTATTAAGTGTTGGTTTTTTGCTTTTATTAATAATATGTAACACATAATAACATCAACTATGAACATGGGCACACTATCTTGACCCTGTTATGGAAAATGAAAATATTATATAAATACATGCAAGCAACAAACTCTTATTTAACAGTTAAAATATTTTATCCTTGAAAATGGCTAAATGTTTAGCCGAAACCGCTGGGAATAAAAGAACATTCGGGCAGTTTTTATATAATTTATCATGTGAAACAAAAAGAAAAATTAATTCGCATAAAAATTGTATAAATAACTAAAGCAAATCACCTTGTCTGCCGTATTCAATGTAATGTGCAAAAAGGATTCCTGCCTAAATACACACACACACACACACATATATATATATATATATATAAAGAAAGAACAGTAAGATATATAATACGGTGTTGTTATTTCTTATTTTTATTTTTACAAAACAGTGCTCACTGTAAATTTACAGTGCATAAATATTATAAATTAACTGATTTCAATTTTTTTCGCTACACAGTAACAATCATGTTTCAAAAATGGAAGCTAAAAACTTTAAATTTATTTATATAATTAAATGAAAAGCATTAGTTCCGTTTCATCTTCAAGCGAAAAATGGAACAACTTATTTTCAACGCACATATAAATTCATAATTTACTGTTTCCAAGGATACAGAGAATTCCAATCATTCAGACGGGGCGGTACCGTGTTCATTTTTATAAACTATTGTTGTATCAATTGTGAGTTACGTTCGAAAAAGAGGTTATGTTTAGGGAGGGTAGGGGTTTATTTTTCAACGAATTCTGACATCCGTTAAATGCATGTTGTCTGTTTTTTTTTTATTAACGGCAAAGTTTTTCGTCATTTTTTTCCTTGTATACTCAACTTTTTTTATGTGTGTTTGTGTTAAAATACATTTTATTAAACTACAATTTTAAAATATTTTTACTCTTAATTACTAATAGACTATATTTTTTAAAAAACCATTAAATGTAATAGAATTGCTTACATTATTTAAAATTATTTTTTCATATCAAATATAAGTATGTATATTACCCGCTCCCATTTTCTAATTTTATTTTTAAATTTATTTTTAAATATTATTTAAGGAAAAGTTTTGACAATGACGGCAAAAAATAGCTATTTCATTTGTCTGATTCAGTAAATTTTTATTTTTCATAAACTTAGTAATAAAAAAACATATTTTAAATCAGTTAATATATATATATATATATATATATATATATATATATATATATATATATATATTTTGGTGAAATAAATTATTAGAATGGTACCTTAAAGTGATCTGTTTTTTCTTTTGAATATTAGCTCTGGATTTAGATTGAGCTCTCAGGATTTCATCCTCCTTGGGATTACCCATAGGGATTACCAAGTTCTTCATAACTTAATTATATATATATATATATATATATATATATATATATATATATATCTGTGTGTGTGTGTGTGTGTGTGTGTTCTCAAATTGGTACACACAGAGTACACATCGGTTAATACCAAAGGGTTTTGAAAAGAATTGGCATACTAAATTCTCATGTAGTCTAAGTACAGATTTCATTCGTCATATTTTAGCGAGGAAAACAATTATATTCAACTAGAACTGGTAGTTTTTATCGCTTTCTGTTTCCAATGTCTAAGTTTTACCATCTCGTGTGGATGGCTTCTCCAGCTAGACATGAAATAAAATATATTTTCCATGAGTAGAAAAAAATGTAACTAATACTTTTCTCCATACTTTGTCAGTAATTTTATATCGATATGTTTTTACGTCAACGTCTTGCTAACAGATATCTAATTTTCACTGAATGATTTGGCTTAATTTACTCTGTTGAACTTCAAGGATCAATATTTGTGGAATTGTATCATCTACGCCAGGTTTTGTTTAGTTGTAAAGATTACCGTCACGTCAGGGTGAAGTTCTTAAGCGAGCAATTTACATTATTTTTGGTTTAATATACACAAATTATTCAGCAGTTGTAACTTATTAAGGAATCCTCGAATTTTTAATTTTCTTATTTTGCATATTTAGCAGGATGAGAGTTTAAAGGAACTCGTGGTTACGCAGGAAATAATGTAATTTCTGAAGAGCTTAATAGATTGGAAGATTCCTCGTTTGGTAAGCGACAAGCGTGTCTATGCATTAGATAAACAGAGGAACAGAAAGCAAATTAGCTTTTCAGCTTTTACATTTCTTCATCTGGATGTCTTGTGATTGACTTAAACAAGGGCATATACATGCATTAAATGCATTCGTACAGAGTATGGGATGCTATAAAGCATTTAAAGATAAATACAGAATCCGATGGATAAATTGTCGCCTAAATTACGCAAAAATCAAAGTTACATTGACAGATATATATTTAGCAAAATTCCACAAAAATATCTTGACATACCAAATTAATCAATAAAATCGCCCCAGGCTTCGACCACGGCTATCAGGCGACTTCAGAATCTCCTGCAACTCTTTTGGAAGCTATCCTTGTTTAAATTAGTGAATGCTGCTGTAATCCTCGTCTTCAGGTCATCTTTGGTGTTATAAAGAGTCTATCGCTCAACTGAACCTCTCATATAATAATCAATTGGGGAGTTTGTTGGCCAGATTTAAGGAGTGATCTAATCGCAGAAATTGCCATGACTGGGTTTTCCTTTTGTGTGGCTTGATGAGTTGCCTTCTTGTGCTGTCGAGCTCCGTTTACTCGACGCACCTGGTTATGAGGCGTCAGTGGTACGCCTTCAGACATTCACCAGGTTGGAGCTAGATCTTAAAAAAAAAATTAAATAATGAATATGTATATATAAATCTAAACGTGAACATTGAAGTAAACACTCAGGGGAATCAGGCTTTTTCATGTTGGACGCAATCGTCAGGCAGCCTGACGATTGCGTCCAACATGAAACAGCCTGAAGCCCCCCTGAGTGTTTACTTCAATGTTCACGTTTAGATTTATATATACATTCGCTCTATCTCTGATATTGAGCACTTTATCCCATAAATATACCACACCTTAAAATTATATTTCTTCATATATACATATATGTGTGTGGGGGGGGGTAATTTAATGAGAAAATTTAAAGAAAAATGATTTATGTTTCCTGTAGACCATTCTTGCTATAAGACCCCATCAATAAGAGCGGTATTACTCTGAAGAATTCCTTTTGAGGGACGAAATGCATAACCTTTGAGTTTTCTTTTCTATTGTGTCAATCAATTAACTATTTGTCTGATATATATATATATATATATATATATATATATATATATATATATATATATATATATATATATATATTCCCTACATGTGTGTATGGGGGAATTTATGTGTGCATGTGTGTGAAAAATTTGTCTGACCTCAAATTTTCTGACCACACAAACAATTTATTTACAAACCTTTCATCCGAAAATGTTAGCGATAGAAATGACCGGTTATCTTTTAATGTTAAATTTTAAAAGCAAATGGGCTAATTTTGTGTGGCTAAACGACATTAGGCAAGCCATCTTCTGGAGACTTTAGTATTTGATAACATTCCCTAATGACATTGAGTCTGTTTCTTTTCTTTGATTTCTTGCAGGGAAACACAAGCTTCAGTTTGTAGACATTGATTGTACATTGATCGATTCGTAGAATAACAACGGGCTATTTTTCATGGCGTACGAAGATGTTTCAGATGAAAGTACTTTCGCAAGTTCTAAAGAAACAGTCGTAAATAGACGAGATTCTTTGAAAGGAAGCAAAAGACATTAAGGAATTGTTGCCAAAAATAGAAAGAAGCTGAAAAAGCTATGAAAATAATGCTGACAAGAAAAGTCTAGAGAAATGAATGAAATAAGCGTAAATGAAAGAAGACTGTGAAAAGATGATAATACGCTGTCGTAAAAAAGGGGATATAATTAAAAACTCGGTGAAAATAGTGAATGGCTGTAAAGAAAAGTGAAGATAAATAAATTAAGGAAGTAAGTTACAAAAGTCAGAACAGATTTAGGAAAGAAAGATGGGGCGAAGCCTGCTTGACATTAGAGAAGACGAAAAAGTCTAAGACAGATACAGAATAAAATAGAGGAAGAAAGAAAACACATAATATATATATATATACATATATATATATAAATTTATATAATATATATATATATATATATATATATATATATATATATATATATATATATATGATATAATATTATAAATTAACTGATTTAAAATATGTTTTTATTCGCTGCACCTATTTTAAATCAGTTAATTTATAATATTTATGCTCAGTAAATTTACATTGTGCACTGTTTTGTAAAAATAAAAATAAAAAATATCAATAAGAACACTGGATTATATATCGTATTGTTCTTGCTTTTATTTATATATATATATATATAATATATATATATGATATAATTTATATAATATAATATATATATATATATATATATATATATATATATATATATATATATACAGACACACACACGCATATATATATATATATATATATATATATATATAATGCACTCTCCCGTCAGTTTCGACGTATGAGCATCTGATAACTTATTATAGTTATGAAATTTTGTGCGACAATCTTAAGTGGCACTTAAGACTCGCTAGTGATTTACAAAGCAGGCCACATATGGAGCATGTGGATTGTGAGAAGAGATCACTTTTAGATTGGTTGACCTTTTAGATCTTGCTCTCGCTTCTTGAAGATGATTCAGACAAATAGATTGAAAATTCTTGAGTTCACTAAAACACGTTGATCTCCATTCTACCCGCTCCAGGGCTAAGCGCCCATGGGTGTTATGTGGTATATTGACTGCTGACAAGTTGCTTTTCAGTTTTCTTTGTATCTTAGCCATGGGCGTCATATATTCCTGTAGCCCTGATCTAACTGGCTGTACATTAGGATCTTAGGTGTTATGTCATCAGACATTTTCAAGATATGACCAGTCAACCGTAACTGAGACTGTATGATAAAAGTCTCGATTCCTCCAATATTACACCTGTTAAACAGGTCTACGCGAGATGTCCTATCTTGAAGGTTAACTTCACAGATTGCACGCAGACAGCTTTTATGGAAATCATACAGCTGGCGTATATGGTACCTGTATGGAGTCATGACTCTGAGCTATACTAAATGATGGCAAGTACAACAGCTCTGTAAACCCGAATTTTCGTATCCAGTTGAATACCCCGCTCATTCCACAAGCGTTGGCGAAGTTTGGCGAAAGCACTGGTAGCCTTAAAAAACCGGTGCATGATTTCATCATTTAAAGTTCAACTGTAATTGACTTTGCTACCAAGATAGTTGAAAGACTTTACATAGTTCAGTGGTTTGTCTTCTACTTTCAATGGCCTCTCTGGAAATTTGTAGACTAGTGTTTTTTGTTTCTCACCACGCAATTACTTCGGAGTAGAACAAGGTTGGTGCACAACTTAATTTTTCTTTATGCTAAGTCTAAGACCAAAGGCTTTACATGCAGCAGAGAAACGATTTATTAGATGTCTCTTATTAGGGCCTCTTCAAAGGATGTCGCTACAATAACAGCATCATCAGCAAACAACAAATCACGAATAATTTGCGTACGAAGGTGGGTCTTGTCTTTCAAGCGCTGATGATTGAAGAGACCACCAGTTATTCGAAACTGAAACTTGACGCCACTCTATGTGTCTGCAAATGCAAAGAGCCTCTCGATTCACAGTGTCAAAGGCTTTAG
>CAHIKZ030001269.1:1910000-1967500 GCA_903632075.3 Acanthosepion pharaonis | reverse complement strand
CATTAATATTCCTGAAACTTTTTTTATGGTTGCAATCTGTTCCTTTTTTTAAAAAAAGGGTATCATATTCCTCAACGGATGTGCGTTTATCAACACAGAAAGTAAAATCGGAAGGTCGGTTTCAAATTTCAGTCGAGTTAATTGTTTTCATTTTTGCACAAATTCTTTTGTGGTATGAACGATTTCTTTTTCTTTTTTTTGCGCATATTTGCGTGCCTTGTTTGGCAAAAAATTTCGTAGAAGAATAACTTTGATTGACTACCAATTCCACTCCGTATAAAGCTACTTGCTACAGAAACTTCAGCAGGGACACCTAGTTTGATGAGACTGTGGTCCTGGACTCTAACAATTGCGTCTAAGGTCACTAAAGGGGAAGAGGATATTGCCAAGTAAGTGAAAATTAAAGAGTTTTTTTTTTAAATAAAAAATAATCGATCAAACTCCACTCTCACTTCTGTTCATAGTTTAAAACTTTTATGAATGGAAAGATTCGATCAGTTGAAATCTATTGCATAAATTAAAAGAAAAATATTTCGAAATAAGCCAAAATTTAATCAAAAACTTTCACACAAGTATTGAACCAAAGACGATTGCTATATATTTCTTGGTGTAACGTTCACAAAATACAAGGCTCTAGAGCAACTCAATGTAGAGGATTTCTGTTAAAATGGTTGTGAGAAATGAAATGTGTAACATGAACAAGAAAGGTGGTAGGAATTGTTTATGACTATAAAGATATTAACCCGTAATCTATGTCTTCTACTTCACTCATTTGATGTTCAGTCAGATATTATTAACCTTAGTATATATATATATATATATATATATATATATATATATATATATATATATATATATCATTTCGCCATATTTGTGCGCATGAAATTATGGGTCCAAGTTAAAAAAAATAATTTCAGCAATTATATATTTCAATAAGAGAGACGACTTACTTAAGGAGACGAATCTCAATTGATGTTCACGATTGAAATCTAGTCAGAAATATAAGATATAAAACGAAGCCGTAATGAACAAAGGAAAGAAATGATGACAACTGGACCGTAACTGTTTACAGACAAAGTGACCTTCATTGAACTGGAACGAAACACATGATCATGTTAAAAGCACTTAGCCAAGCGTAATTAATTACATTTTTTTTAAAAGACGTGAAGCTAGATCTTCAGACTTGATTAAATTCATTAATGAGAAATACATAAATGAAAACCTGACAAAAAAGAAAAGTAAAGCTAATACTTTTCGAAAGAAATAAATAAAAAAGATCGAAAGAGAGCCAATCAAATGCAACCTTTTCTGATGCCAAGTCAGGAACCAATTATTTTATTATATATAGATATTTGTCCAGTCAGAAAACAAATGAAAAACTCCAATTGATGTGCGCAGTTCACTCACTTGACAAATTGACTGGAATACAAATATACACTAAAATAAAACTTAAAATGCATCAAGTTAGGATATAGTGAGTTGTTCAGTCAATAAAATTTAGCAACTTTTTTTCTCCCTCTCTCTCGTTCATTTTCTTTCTAGTTCCCTCTCTTTCTCTCTCGTTATTTCTCTCTCACACTTTCAAAGAACAATTTCCATGCTATAATCTTTCAAGCCATTGGGTATACATATATATATATATATATATATATATATATATATATATATATATATATATCCAAAATTCGCGTGAAGATGAAATAGAACTAATGAATTTAATTTAATTATATAATTGAATTTGAAGTTTTAGTTTCTATTTTTGAAACATGGTAATTCCAGTGTAGGGATAGAACAATATTTTTAGATCAGTAAATTTACGTTAAGCACTGTTTCGTAAAAATAAAAATATCAATAAGCACACCGGATTATATATCTTACTGTTCTTTCTTTCCTTACTATAATACATATATATATATATATATATATATATATATATATATATATATATATATATATATATATATATATTGTGTATATTTAGGCAGTAATTTTTCATTAATGCATGTTTTATTAAATAATATAGATAAGTTTTGTCGATTTATTTTAACTAAGTTCCTTTCTTATAAGCTAAATAATATTATCATTGAAAGACGAAAGGAAATTACGATATTCATATATGCTTAAATCCAATCTAAGTTTTCGGCTTACATAAGCTATTATCAAAGATGACAATTACTTTTCAATATATCAACCAATACTCGGACGAAACAATAATGATAAATGTTTTTATTTATGAAAATTTCAATGCAACGACTAACTCGTGTATACGAGACGCGGAAGCGAAAATCGCGTCGCAGTTCGTGACGTCACACATGACAACGCGAGAGTATTAAATATGGGAAGCCGTTAGTATAAACTAATGGTTTCTGTTATCAATTATAGGCATTTAAGAATATTTGTGGAGATTTTGTAGTTTATTTTGTTCAGGTTAGGTTTCAACTGTTTATGTATAAAGCTTCAAGAATTTTTAGTTTTTGTTTACATGTTTAACTATAGTTATGTTTTCAACGAGGACTTTCTTGAATTGTGTGCGCGGCCAGGCATGTTGTTTTAAATGCCTAGTCAAGCGTCGTGAAAGTGAGTTTGTGGTACGACCAACATAAATATTTAATCCATTGGAGATACAATCTCTTAAAGGGCACTTGAATTTGTAAACTATGTTGTTGTTTTGCAAATCGCTAACAGGGGGAGAGGAAGAATCATTGCGAATAATTAAGTTGGATATACTAGATTTAGTGTAGTATATGGTTAACCTCATTTTTTTGCTAGGATCTGTTGTAGATATATTAGTATTTACTATTTTTTTTAGTATATTTTCATCTTGTTTATAATTAGTATATATCTGTCTACGATATAAGAGATTAAAATGTTTAGGATCAGTTGAAGTAGTATTATGTTAAGTGCCACAAGGTCCTCAAACGACCCTCCGCAGGATTTGAATTCAAGGCTATCGAATCCAGTCTGTCCTGTATTTACCCATAGCTGGAGGGAGAAGAAGAGGATTCAAATCATTCCCAGGGGTATTAGCATGTAAGTGAATGTAATTCGAACTCGGCTCTCATTACTCCACACACACACACACACACACACACACACACACACACACACACATATATATATATATATATATATATATATATATATAATAGACGAGATTAACACTGTCGGTATTTGTTATTCGGTTTTTGTTAATCCCGTCTATTATACTCGCGTGGTCTCTTATAGATATATTATTTTCTCAGTCCGTCGATATTTGTTAATCTCGTCTATTATACTCCCTCATGTTTGGGCACTTATACAATCACTAACCATTCACTATCTATGCTAATTACGCAGTCATTTACATGTAACTATAATTATATTTTAAAGTGTTTTAAAGAAATATGACAAATGGAAAACCACTTTTTTGCAACTAAATGTGATTACCCGTTTCGCCTTTCGAGGTTTCGCCAGGTCCAAAAAAGAAAGAAAGAATTACGTTTATTTTTAAACAAATAATAAACAAATACACACGCATATTGCTTTCTTTCTATAGAAGTTTTTTCGCTATTCTATATTCCATTTTATACATATTTAAAAAAAAATGTGTCTAAAATTTGTGTAAAATATACTTTCACTTTATATACCGTTTATGATTTATTTGAAGATTTAAACCAGTTGTAGACGTAAAGCATAATGTGTTTCGCCTTCACCTTTGTATGTTGTTTGAATTTCATAAAAGCATTAATAGAATTCAGTGTATGTATAATACTTCATTCGTAGACTTAGGTTAAGCAATAATGTTAATAAGTTTCAGTCTTTAAAAAACAACATGTTTGATAATGAAGTAGCGAGGTATATTTCGTCCTCGCTGAATTTACCTCGAACTACCACCAATCAGGATGAACGAACGAGCTCTCGAGGAGGCACCGTGTCTTGAAAGACTGTTGAATTTCAAACTCACACCTGACCTCAAGTGGAACTTATACAAACGATCCATTGCTAAGGATGTAGATAAAATGGTCGGCTCCCTGTACCACTCCAGGTAAGTACCCGACTCCTCCTTTTATCCGCTAACTTTACAAGAGCCAGGTCAAGCCAAAAATGGAGAGCTGTGGTCATATTTGCGCGGGAGCTGCCCAGACCTAAACCCTCCAGCCTTGATAGCGTTCAAAAGCATCATCGAGTTCTTGTGGATGATGAATTATTTCCCACCGTTCAGCCTCTCTCCCACAGGCTGGATGTTGCAAGCCCCTCGCTACTCTAACACTACTTCCACGGAAAGTGTTCGGACAAACTACATTCCCTGGTTCCACCAAGGCAAAATTTCACATTAAAAACATGCCATGTCACTCGCATAATAGTACACCAGCCACATTCCCTCCTTATCCTGATAGGATAGGGAGGAAATGTGGCTGGTTTACTATGGTGGCTGGTGAGAATTAAGTTCCACTAAAACAGCTTCCCCGATCACAACAATCTTAACCTGTTCAAGGCTAGGGTTAATTGTTATCTTCCATTTCTATACACACAAATGACTTAAAAATGTAACCCTCTACTTCGAGTGCCTCCACCGAACCTTATAAATGGTAAACCACACTGTTAAAAAAAACAGTTATGAAGAGATTTATTGAAGAATGTCTGCGGCAAAATCCTAGTGAATTAATAAAAAGGTACAATGCACCATGTTCAACTCTTTACAAATAAATGAAAGATGGAAGAAAAACAGGTAATTTCGCGATTTCTATGAACGACCCCAACGTCCAACCATATACAGTTATTTGACAACAACGAATGAAATATTTTCTTATTTATCATTTGTAATAGTTATGTTTGATGAGACTTCGTACTGGTTTAAGATACAAAGCATGAGGAAGTATTAATCATGTCATGTTAAATTGATCACTGGAATAAAATCAAGAGGAATTACCTTTACGTCCTCTCTCTTAGATTATTTTGTTCAGATTATTTAGAATCGCAAAAACACACAAACAAACAAAAAAAAAAAAGGTAAAGGATGATAACACATAAGTAACAACATGTTCCAAGCCGTCATTTGTCAGCTCCCTGTTTCAGACCGGTTGCTAGTTATTCGCCAGTTTCAATAATGCGGTTGTTTCAATTATGAAGCTAAGTGTAACGAATGCGATAAAGAATTGAATTGAGCCAGAAACACAAGAAATCCCGAGGGGTATACAAGGAAATATTGAAACAAATTTGGCGATAATGTATTTAAAATTGATATATTTATATGAGTTAACACTTTAACTTTGTCAATAAAATTAATCATCACCAATTCGACTGCTTTAGGAAATAGGATGTTTAATTATCAAAAGTGAGCTGGGATGATTTTCAAATGGCAACGCTAGGTGTGAAGGTGTTAAATTTATCAATCAGTAGTTCATTAACACACAGCGTTTTAATTTGCGTCTTATGGAACAAGACAGGTATTGGCCACTATCCTTACTGTATCTCAAAGAAACCAGCCTTCACTGAAGATGTTTATATTAAAAAAACCTGAAATGTGTGAAAAATGCTTTGCATTCGAAATACATAGACTACTAATTCGCATCTGTTTAGTAAATCATTTATCATCATAACGATATTTCTATCTGGTAAGTCAATTTAGTATACTAACCTCACTTCTAATTGGTAAAGCCTAATAGTCTGACCACCCTCTCTCTGGTAAAGCGACTTAGTCTAATAACCTCAATTTTTAACTGGTAAAGCCTCTTAGTCTTAGTCTAACATCGCCTCTATCTGGTAAAGCCTCTTAGTTTAACATCGCCTCTATCTGGTAAAGCCACTTAGTCTTAGTCTAACAACGCCTCTATCTGGTAAAGACTCTTAGTCTTAGTCTAACAACGCCTCTATCTGGTAAAGACTCTTAGTCTTAGTCTAACATCGCATCTCTCTGGTAAAGCCTCTTAGTGTAACATCGCCTCTATCTGGTAAAGCCACTTAGTCTTAGTCTATCATCGCCTCTATCTGGTAAAGCCTCTTAGTCTTAGTCTAACATCGCCTCTATCTGGTAAAGCCTCTTAGTCTTAGTCTAACATCGCCTCTATCTGGTAAAGCATCTTAGTCTTAGTCTATCATCGCCTCTATCTGGTAAAGCCTCTTAGTCTTAGTCTAACATCGCCTCTATCTGGTAAAGACTCTTAGTCTTAGTCTAACATCGGCTCTATCCGGTAAAGCCTCTTAGTCTTAGTCTAACATCACCTCTATATGGTAAAGCCTCTTATTCTTAGTCTATCATCGCCTCTATCTGGAAAAGCCACTTAGTCTTAGTCTATCATCGCCTCTATCTGGTAAAGCCTCTTAGTCTTAGTCTATCATCCTCTCTATCTGGTAAAGCCTCTTAGTCTTAGTCTAACATCGCCTCTCTCTGGTAAAGACTCTTAGTCTTAGTCTATCATCGCCTCTATCTGGTAAAAACTCTTAGTCTTCATCGCCTCTATCTGGTAAAGACATCTAACATCACCTCTATCTGGTAAAGACTCTTAGTCTTAGTCTAACATCGGCTCTATCTGGTAAGCCTCTTAGTCTTAGTCTATCATCGCCTCTATCTGGTAAAGCCTCTTGGTCTTAGTCTATCATCGGCTCTATCTGGTAAAACCTCTTAGTCTTAGACTATCATCGCCTCTATCTGGTGAAGCCTCTTAGTCTTAGTCTAACATCGGCTCTATCTGGTAAAAGCCTCTTAGTCTTAGGACCTCATCGCCTCCTATCTGGTAAAGCCTCTTAGACTTAGTCTAACATCGCCTCTATCTGGTAAAGCCTCTTGGTCTTTAGTCTAACATCGGCTCTATCTGGTAAAGCCTCTTGTCTTAGTCTATCATCGCCTCTATCTGCAAAGCCTCTTAGACTTAGTCTAACATCGTTTCTATCTGGTAAAAGACTCTTAGTCTTAGTCTAACATCGCCTCTATCTGTAAAGCCCTCTTAGTCTTAGTCAACATCGCCCTATCTTTGAAAGCCTCTTAGTCTTTAGTCTAACATCGCCTCTATCTGGTAAAGCCTCTTAGTCTTAGTCTAACATCGCCTCTATCTGGTAAAGCCTCTTAGTCTTAGTCTAACATCGGTAAAGCTCTATCTGGTAAATCGCCTCTTCTAGTCTTAGTCTAAGTCATCATCGCCTCTATCTGGTAAAGCCTCTTAGTCTTAGTCTAACATCGGTTCTCTATCTGGTAAAGCCTCTTAGTCTTAGTCTAACATCGCCTCTATCTGGTAAAAGCTCTAGTCTTAGTCTATCATCGGCTCTATCTGGTAAAGCCTCTTAGTCTTAGTCTAACATCGGCTCTATCTGGTAAAAGCCTCTTAGTCTTAGTCAACATCGCTCTATCTGGTAAAGCCTCTTAGTCTTAGTCTAACATCGGCTCTATCTGGTAAAGCCTCTTAGTCTTAGTCTAACATCGGCTCTATCTGGTAAAGCCTCTTAGTCTTAGTCTAACATCGGCTCTATCTGGTAAGCCTCTTAGTCTAACATCGCCTCTATCTGGTAAAGACTCTTAGTCTTAGTCTAACATCGCCTCTATCTGGTAAAAGCCTCTTAGTCTTGGTCTAACATCGGCTCTATCTGGTAAAGCCTCTTAGTCTTAGTCTAACATCGCCTCTATCTGGTAAAAGCTCTTAGTCTTAGTCTAACATCGCCTCCTCTGGTAAAGCCTCTTAGTCTTAGTCTAACATCGCCTCTATCTGGTAAAGCCTCTTAGTCTTAGTCTAACATCGGCTCTATCTGGTAAAGCCTCTTAGTCTTAGTCTAACATCGCCTCTATCTGGTAAAGCCTCTTAGTCTTAGTCTATCATCGCCTCTATCTGGTAAAGCCTCTTAGGCTTAGTCTAACATCGGCTCTATCTGGTAAAGCCTCTTAGTCTTAGTCTAATATCGCCTCTATCTGGTAAAGACTCTTAGTCTTAGTCTAACATTGGCTCTATCTGGTAAAGCCTCTTAGTCTTAGTCTATCATCGCCTCTATCTGGTAAAGCCTCTTAGTTTTAGTCTAACATCGGCTCTATCTGGTAAAGCCTCTTAGTCTTAGTCTAACATCGCCTCTATCTGGTAAAGACTCTTAGTCTTAGTCTAACATCGGCTCTATCTGGTAATGCCTCTTAGTCATAGTCTAACATCGGCTCTATCTGGTAAAGCCTCTTAGTCTTAGTCTAACATCGCCTCTATCTGGTAAAGCCTCTTAGTCTTAGTCTAACATCGCCTCTCTCTGGTAAAGCCTCTTAGTCTTAGTCTATCATCGCCTCTATCTGGTAAAGCCTCTTAGTCTTAGTCTAACATCGCCTCTCTCTGGTAAAGCCTCTTAGTCTTAGTCTATCATCGCCTCTATCTGTTAAAGACTCTTGGTCTTAGTCTAACATCGCTCTCTCTGGTAAAGCCACTTTAGTCTTCAAAGGTCATCAACCTCTCTCTGGTAAAGCCTCTCTCTGGTAAAGCCTCTTAGTCTATCATCGCTCTATCTGGTAAAGACTCTTCTGGTAGTCTTAGTCCCCTATCGCCTCTATCTGGTAAAAAAAGCTTGGTCTTGTGACTATCATCGCCTCTATCTGGTAAAGCCTCTTGGTCTTAGTCATCATCGCCTCTATCTGGTAAAACCTTTAGTCTTAGACTATCATCGCCTCTATCTGGTAAAGCCTCTTGGTCTTAGTCTAACATCGCCTCTCTCTGGTAAAAGCCTCTTAGTCTTAGACTATCATCGCCTCCTATCTGTCTTAGTAAAATCTGGTAAAGCCTCTTAGTCTTAGACTAACATCGCCTCTCTCTGGTAAAGCTCTCTTAGTCTTAGTCTATCATCGCCTCTTCTAGGTCTCTTAGTCTTAGTCTAAACCTCATCGCCTCTATCTGGTAAAGCCTCTTAGTCTTAGTCTAACATCGCTCTCTCTGGTAAAGCCTCTTAGTCTTAGTCTATCATCGCCTCTCTCTGGTAAAGCCTCTTAGTCTTAGTCTATCATCGCTCTCTCTGGTAAAGCCTCTTGGTGTCTTAGTCTAACATCGGCTCTATCTGGTAAATCGACTCTTAGTCTTAGTCTAACATCCTCTATCTGGTAAAGTTTCTTAGTCTTGGACTATCATCGCCTCTATCTGGTAAAGCCTCTTAGTCTTAGTCTATCATCGCCTCTATCTGGTAAAGACTCTTGGTCTTAGTCTAACATCTATCTGGTAATGCCTCTTGAGTCTCTAACATCTCTCTGGTAAAGCCTCTTAGTCTTAGTCTATCATCGCCTCTCTCTGGTAAAGACTCTTAGTCTTAGTCTAACATCGCCTCTCTCTGGTAAAGCCTCTTAGTCTTAGTCTAACATCGGCTCTATCTGGTAAAGACTCTTAGTCTTAGTCTAACATCGCCTCTATCTGGTAAAGCCTCTTAGTCTTAGACTATCATCGCCTCTATCTGGTAAAGCTCTTGGTCTTAGTCTAACATCCTCTATCTGGTAAAGCCTCTTGGTCTTAGTCAACATCGCCTCTATCTGGTAAAGCCTCTTAGTCTTAGTCTAACATCTTCTATCTGGTAAAAGCCTCTTAGTCTTAGTCTAACATCGGCTCTATCTGGTAAAACCTCTTAGTCTTAGTCTAACATCGCCTCTATATCTGGTAGAAAGCCTCTTAGTCTTAGTCTATCATCGCCTCTATCTGGTAAAGCCTCTTAGGCTTAGTCTAAACATCAGCTCTATCTGGTAAAGCCTCTTGGTCTTGGTCTAATATCGCTCTATCTGGTAAAGACTCTTAGTCATAGTCTAACATATCTGGTAAAAAGCCTCTTGGTCTTAGTCTATCATCGGCTCTATCTGGTAAAGCCTCTTGGTTTTAGTCTAACATCCTTTCTATCTGGTAAAGCCTCTTAGTCTTCATCGTTCTCTGGTAAAGACTCTTTCTTGGCTCTCCTCTCTGGTAAAAGCCTCTTAGTCTTAGTCTAACATCGGCTCTATCTGGTAAAGCCTCTTGGTCTTAGTCTTCTAACAAAGCCTCTCTATCTGGTCTAACATCTCTGGTAAAGCCTCTTAGGTCTTACTATCGCCTCTATCTGGTGAAGCCTCTTAGTCTTAGTCTAACATCGCCTCTCTGGTAAAGCCTCTTAGTCTTAGTCTATCATCGCCTCTATCTGGTAAAGCCTCTTAGTCTTAGTCTAACATCGCCTCTCTGGTAAAGCCTCTTGGTCTTAGTCTATCATCGCCTCTCTGGTAAAGCCTCTTGGTCTTAGTCTATCATCGCCTCTCTCTGGTAAAGGCTCTTTGTCTTAGTCTAACATCGCCTCTATCTGGTAAAGCCTCTTGGTCTTAGTCTAACATCGCCTCTATCTGGTAAAGCCTCTTCTGGTCTTAGTCTAACACATCCTTCCTCTATCTGGTAAAGCCTCTTAGTCTTAGACTATCATCGCCTCTATCTGGTAAAACCTCTTGGTCTTAGTCTATCATCGCCTCTGTCTGGTAAAGACTCTTAGTCTTGAGTCTATCATCGCCTCTATCTGGTAAAGCCTCTTGGTATTGTCTAACTATCATCGCCTCTATCTGGTAAAGCCTCTTAGTCTTAGTCTAACATCGCCTCTATCTGGTAAAGCCTCTTAGTCTTAGTCTAACATCCTTCCTCTATCTGGTAAAGCCTCTTAGTCTTAGTCTAACATCGCCTCTCTCTGGTAAAGCCTCTTAGTCTTAGTCTATCATCGCTCTATCTATCTTTGGTAAAGCCTCTTCTGGTAGTCTTGGTCTTGGTCAACATCGCCTCTATCTGGTAAAGGCATCTTGGTCCTCTTTGTCTTAGTCTATCATCGCCTCTATCTGGTAAAGCCTCTTGGTCTAACTATCTGGTCTATCTGAGTAAAGACTCTTAGTCTTAGTCTATCATCGGCTCTATCTGGTAAAGCCTCTTGGTCTTAGTCTATCATCGCCTCTATCTGGTAAAGCCTCTTGGTCTTAGTCTATCATCGCCTCTATCTGGTAAAGCCTCTTAGTCTTAGACTAACATCGTCCTCTATCTGGTAAAGCCTCTTGGTCTTAGTCTAACATCGTCTATCTGGTAAAGCCTCTTAGTCTTAGTCTAACATCACCTCTATCTGGTAAAGCCTCTTAGTCTTAGTCTAACATCGCCTCTATCTGGTAAGCCTCTTAGTCTTAGTATCATCCCCTTTACATCTGGTAAAGCCTCTTTGTCTTAGTCTAAATCGCCTCTCCTTAAAGTCTTAGTCTATCGCCTCTATCGCCTCTATCTGGTAAATCAGCTCTTGACCTTAGTCTAACTATCATCGCCTCTATCTGGTAAAGACTCTTAGTCTTAGTCTAACATCGCCTCTATCTGTTAAAGCCTCTTGGTCTTAGTCTAACATCGGCTCTATCTGGTAAAACCTCTTGGTCTTAGTCTAACATCGCCTCTATCTGGTAAAGCCTCTTGGTCTTAGTCTAACATCGGCTCTATCTGGTAATCGCCTCTATCTGGTCCTCTTGGTCTTAGTCTAACATCGGCTCTATCTGGTAAAACATCGCCTTTGGTCTTAGTCTAACATCATCGCCTCTATCTGGTAAAGCCTCTTAACATCCTTTACTCTGTCTTAGTCTAACATCGCCTCTATCTGGTAAAGGCCTCTTGGTCTTAGTCTATCATCGCCTCTATCTGTTAAAGCCTCTTTCCAGTCTTAGTCTAACATCGGCTCTATCTGGTAAAGCCTCTTAGTCTTAGTCTAACATCGCCTCTATCTGGTAAAGACTCTTAGTCTTAGTCTAACATCGGCTCTATCTGGTAAAGCCTCTTAGTCTTAGTCTAACATCGCCTCTATCTGGTAAAAAAGCTCTTAGTCTTAGACTCTCTTGGTCTTAACATCGCCTCTATCTGTTAAAGACTCTTAGTCTTAGTCTAACATCGCCTCTATCTGGTAAAGCCTCTTTGGTCTTAGTCTATCATCGCCTCTATCTGGTAAAGCCTCTTAGTCATGGTCTAACATCGGTTTCTATCTGGTCTCTCTGGTAAAATACTCTTAGTCTTAGTCTATCATCGCCTCTATCTGGTAAAGCCTCTTAGTCTTAGTCTAACATCGCCTCTCTCTGGTAAGCATCTTAGTCTTAGGTCTATCATCGCCTCTATCTGGTAAAAACCTCTTAGTCTTAGTCTAACATCGCCTCTCTCTGGTAAAGCCTCTTAGTCTTAGTCTATCATCGCCTCTATCTGGTAAAGCCTCTTGGTCTTAGTCTATCATCGCCTCTCTGGTAAAGCCTCTTAGTCTTAGTCTATCATCGCCTCTATCTGGTAAAAGCCTCTTGGTCTTAGTCTATCATCGCCTCTCTCTGGTAAAGCCTCTTTGTCTTAGTCTATCATCGCCTCTATCTGGTAAAGCCTCTTGGTCTTAGTCTAACATCGCCTCTCTCTGGTAAAAACCTCTTGGTCTTAGTCTAACATCGCCTCTATCTGGTAAAGCCTCTTGGTCTTAGTCTCTCTGGTAAAGCCTCTTATCTAATCATCTCTATCTGGTAAAGACTCTTAGTCTTAGTCTAACATCCTTACTCTCTCTGGTAAAAGCCTCTTAGTCTTAGTCTAACATCGGCTCTCTCTGGTAAAGGCCTCTTGGTCTTAGTCTATCATCGCCTCTATCTGGTAAAGGCCTCTTAGTCTTAGTCTAACATCGCCTCTATCTGGTAAAGCCTCTTGGTCTTAGTCTAACATCGCCTCTATCTGGTAAAGCCTCTTAGTCTTAGTCTAACGTCGCCTCTATCTGGTAAAGCCTCTTAGTCTTAGACTATCATCGCCTCTATCTGGTAAAAAGTCTCTTAGTCTCTTCGCCTCTGTCTTAGTCTATCATCGCCTCTATCTGGTAAAAGCCTCTTTGTCTTAGTCTAACATCATTGCCTCTATCTGTTAAAGCCTCTTCTTAGTCTAACATCGCCTCTCTCTGGTAAAGACTCTTAGTCTTAGTCTAACATCGCCTCTATCTGGTAAAGCCTCTTAGTCTTAGTCTATCATCGCCTCTATCTGGTAAAGCCTCTTAGTCTTAGTCTATCATCGCCTCTATCTGGGTAAAGCCTCTTGGTCTTAGTCTATCATCGCCTCTATCTGGTAAAGGACCTCTTGGTCTTAGTCTAACATCGGCTCTCTCTGGTAAAGGCTCTCTTAGTCTTATCATCCTCTGTCTAACATCGCCTCTCTATCTGGTAAAGCCTCTTAGTCTTAGTCTAACATCGCCTCTATCTGGTAAAACCTCTTAGTCTTAGTCCTAACTTATCGCCTCTATCTGGTAAAGCCTCTTAGTCTTAGTCTATCATCGCCTCTATCTGGTAAAGCCTCTTAGTCTTAGTCTAACATCGCCTCTATCTGGTAAAGCCTCTTAGTCTTAGTCTAACATCGCCTCTATCTGGTAAAGCCTCTTAGTCTTAGTCTAACATCGCCTCTATCTGGTAAAGCCTCTTAGTCTTAGTCTAACATCGCCTCTATCTGGTAAAGCCTCTTAGTCTTAGTCTATCATCGCCTCTATCTGGTAAAGCCTCTTAGTCTTAGTCTAACATCGCCTCTATCTGGTAAAATATCCTCTTGTGGTAAGTCTTAGTCTAACATCGCCTCTATCTGGTAAAGCCTCTTGGTCTTAGTCTATCATCGCCTCTATCTGGTAAAGCCTCTTGGTTTTTGATCTATCATCCTCTTCTGGTCTTTAGTCTTAGTCTATCATCGCCTCTATCTGGTAAAGCCTCTTAGTCTTAGTCTAACATCATCGGCTCTATCTGGTAAAGCCTCTTGGTCTTAGTCTAACATCGCCTCTATCTGGTAAAGCCTCTTAGTCTTAGTCTAACATCGCCTCTATCTGGTAAAGCCTCTTAGTCTTAGTCTATTATCGCCTCTATCTGGTAAAGCCTCTTGGTCTAACATCATCGCCTCTATCTGGTAAAGACTCTTTAATCTTGATCTAACATCGCCTCTATCTGGTAAAGCCTCTTAGTCTTAGTCTATCATCGCCTCTATCTGGTAAAGCTCTTAGTCTTAGTCTATCATCGCCTCTATCTGGTAAAGCCTCTTAGTCTTAGTCTATCATCGCCTCCCTATCTGGTGAGCCTCTTGGTCTTAGTCTAACATCGGCTCTATCTGGTAAAGCCTCTTAGTCTTAGTCTAACATCGGCCTCTATCTGGTAAAGCCTCTTATTCTTAGTCTATCATCGCCTCTATCTGGTCTTAAAGCCTCTTGGTCTTAGTCTAACATCGGCTCTATCTGGTAAAGCCTCTTAGTCTTAGTCTATCATCGCCTCTATCTGGTAAAAACCTCTTAGACTTAGTCTAACATCGCTCTCTCTGGTAAAGACTCTTGGTCTTAGTCTAACATCGCCTCTATCTGGTAAAAGCCTCTTAGTCTTAGTCTAACATCGGCCTCTATCTGGTAAAGCCTCTTAACTTAGTCTAACATCGCCTCTATCTGGTAAAGCCTCTTAGTCTTAGTCCTAACATCGCCTCTATCTGGTAAAGCCTCTTAGTCTTAGTCTATCATCGCCTCTATCTGGTAAAGCCTCTTAGTCTTAAACATCGCCTCTATCTGGTAAAGCCTCTTAGTCTTGGTTATCATCGCCTCTATCTGGTAAAGCCTCTTAGTCTTAGTCTAACATCGCCTCTATCTGGTAAAAGCCTCTTGGTCTTGGTCTATCATCGCCTCTATCTGGTAAAGCCTCTTGGTCAGTCTAACTATCGCCTCTATCTGGTAAAGCCTCTTAGTCTTAGTCTAACATCGCCTCTATCTGGTAAAGCCTCTTAGTCTTAGTCTAACATCGCCTCTATCTGGTAAAGCCTCTTAGTCTTAGTCTAACATCGGCTCTATCTGGTAAAGACTCTTAGTCTTAGTCTAACATCGCCTCTATCTGGTAAAGCCTCTTAGTCTTAGTCTAACATCGCCTCTATCTGGTAAAGCCTCTTAGTCTTAGTCTAACATCGCCTCTATCTGGTAAAGACTCTTAGTCTTAGTCTAACATCGGCTCTATCTTGGTAAATCATCGCCTCTAGCCTGGTAAAGCCTCTTGGTCTTAGTCTAACATCGCCTCTATCTGGTAAAAGCCTCTTAGTCTTAGTCTATCATCGCCTCTATCTGGTAAAGCCTCTTGGTCTTAGTCTAACATCGCTCTCTATCTGGTAAAGACTCTTAGTCTTAGTCTAACATCGCTCTATCTGGTAAAGAGCCTCTTAGTCTTAGTCTATCATCGCCTCTATCTGGTAAAAAGCCTCTTAGTCTTAGTCTGATCATCGCCTCTAAAGCCTCTTGAACATCATCGCCTCTCTCTGGTAAAAAGCCTCTTAGTCTTAGTCTAACATCGCCTCTCTATTAAAAGCCTCTTAGTCTTAGTCTATCATCGCCTCTATCTGGTAAAGACTCTTAGTCTTAGTCTAACATCGGTTCTATCTGGTAAAGCCTCTTAGTCTTAGTCTAACGCCTCTATCTGGTAAAGCCTCTTGAGTCTTAGTCTAACATCGCCTCTATCTGGTAAAGCCTCTTACAGTCTTAGTCTATCATCGCCTCTATCTGGTAAAACCTCTTAGTCTTAGTCTATCATCGCCTCTATCTGGTAAAGCCTCTTGGTCTTAGTCTATCATCGCCTCTATCTGGTAAAGCCTCTTGAACTTAGTCTAACATCGCCTCTATCTGGTAGACTCTTGGTCTTAGTCTATCATCGCCTCTCTGAAGGTAAAGCCTCTTGGTCTTAGTCTATCATCGCTATCTGGTAAAGCCTCTTAGTCTTAGTCTGCCTCTATCTGGTAAAGCCTCTTAGTCTTAGACTATCATCGCCTATCTGGTAAAAGCCTCTTAGTCTTAGTCTATCATCGCCTCTCTCTGGTAAAGCCTCTTGATTTAATTATCATCGCCTCTATCTGGTAAAGACTCTTGGTCTTAGTCTAACATCGCCTCTCTCTGGTAAAGCCTCTTAGTCTTAGTCTATCATCGCCTCTATCTGGTAAAGACTCTTAGTCTTAGTCTAACATCGCCTCTCTCTGGTAAAAACCTCTTGTCTTAGTCTAACATCGCCTCTCTCTGGTAAAGCCTCTTGGTTTTAGTCCCCGCCTCTCTCTGGTAAAGACTCTTAGTCTTAGTCTAACATCGCCTCTCTCTGGTAAAGTCTAACATCTTGGTAAAACTCTTGAGTCTAACATCGGCTCTATCTGGTAAAGACTCTTAGTCTTAGTCTATCATCGCCTCTATCTGGTAAAGCCTCTTAGTCTTGGATTTATCATCGCCTCTCTATCTGATGAAAGCCTCTTTAGTCTAACATCTCTATCTGGTAAACTCTTAGTCTTAGTCTAACATCGCCTCTATCTGGTAAAGCCTCTTAGTCTTAGTCTAACATCGCCTCTCTCTGGTAAAGCCTCTTAGTCTTAGTCTAACATCGCCTCTATCTGGTAAAGCCTCTTAGTCTTAGTCTAACATCGCCTCTATCTGGTAAAGCCTCTTAGTCTTAGTCTAACATCCCAGCTCTCTATCTGGTAAAGCCTCTTAGTCTTAGTCTAACATCGCCTCTATCTGGTAAAGCCTCTTAGTCTTAGTCTATCATCGCCTCTATCTGGTAAAAGCCTCTTTGGTCTTAGTCTATCATCGCCTCTATCTGGTAAAGCCTCTTGGTCTTGAATTAACATCGCCTCTCTCTGGTAAAGCCTCTTAGTCTTAGTCTATCATCGCCTCTATCTGGTAAAGACTCTTAGTCTTAGTCTATCATCGCCTCTATCTGGTAAAGCCTCTTAGTCTTAGTCTATCATCGCCTCTCTCTGGTAAAGACTCTTAGTCTTAGTCTAACATCGCCTCTCTCTGGTAAAGACTCTTAGTCTTAGTCTAACATCCGCCTCTATCTGGTAGCCTCTTAGTCTAAGTCTAACATCGCCTCTCTCTGGTAAAGCCTCTTAGTCTTAGTCTATCATCGCCTCTCTCTGGTAAAGACTCTTAGTCTTAGTCTATCATCGCCTCTATCTGGTAAAGCCTCTTAGTCTTAGTCTAACATCGCCTCTCTCTGGTAAAGCCTCTTAGTCTTTAGTCTATCATCGCCTCTCTGGTAAAGCCTCTTAGTCTTAGTCTAACATCGCCTCTCTCTGGTAAAGCCTCTTAGTCTTAGTCTATAGTCTATCTGGTATCTTAGTCTTAGTCTATCATCGCCTCTATCTGGTAAACCTCTTGGTCTCTCTCTCTAAAGCCTCTTGGTCTTAGTCTATCATCGCCTCTATCTGGTAAAGCCTCTTAGTCTTAGTCTAACATCGCCTCTATCTGGTAAAGCCTCTTAGTCTTAGTCTATCATCGCCTCTATCTGGTAAAGCCTCTTGGTCTTAGTCTATCATCGCCTCTCTCTGGTAAAGCCTCTTAGTCTTGACTATCATCGCCTCTATCTGGTAAAGCCTCTTAGTCTTAGTCTATCATCGCCTCTCTCTGGTAAAAAACCTCTTGTCTTAGTCTAACATCGCCTCTATCTGGTAAAAACTCTTAGTCTTAGTCTAACATCGCCTCTCTCTGGTAAAGCCTCTTGGTCTTAGACTATCATCGCCTCTCTCTGGTAAAAGCCTCTTAGTCTTAGTCTATCATCGCCTCTATCTGGTAAAAGACTCTTGGTCTTAGTCTATCATCGCCTCTCTCTGGTAAAAGCCTCTTGGTCTTGGTCTATCATCGGCTCTATCTGGTAAAGACTCTTAGTCTTGTTCATATCGCCTCTAACATCTTAGTCTTAGTTCTACATCTGGGTAAGCCTCTTGGTCTTAGACTATCATCGCCTCTATCTGGTAAAGCCTCTTAGTCTTAGTCTATCATCGCCTCTATCTGGTAAAGGATCTCTTGGTCTTAGTCTAACATCGCCTCTCTCTGGTAAAGCCTCTTAGTCTTGGACATCGCCTCTCTGGTATCTTGGTCTTGAGTCTATCTCGCCCCTCTTTGGTAAAGCCTCTTAGTCTTAGTCTAACATCAGCCTCTATCTGGTAAAGACTCTTAGTCTTAGTCTAACATCGCCTCTCTCTGGTAAAGCCTCTTAGTCTTAGACTATCATCCTCTATCTGGTAAAGCCTCTTAGTCTTAGTCTATCATCGCCTCTCTCTATCTGTCTTGTTCTAAATCGCCTCTTCTGGTAATCCTCTTAGTCTTAGTCTATCATCGCCTCTATCTGGTAAAAGCCTCTTAGTCTTAAGTCTAACATCCTATCTTTGTTAGACTCTTGATCTGGTCTAACAGCCTCTCTCTGGTGAAGTCTTTTGAGTCTATCATCGCCTCTATCTGGTAAAGACTCTTGGTCTTGGTCTAACATCGCCTCTCTCTGGTAAAGCCTCTTGGTCTTAGTCTATCATCGCCTCTATCATTAAAGACTCTTAGTCTTGGTCTAACATCGCCTCTATCTGGTAAAGCCTCTTGGTCTTGAACTATCATCGCCTCTATCTGGTAAAGCCTCTTGGTCTTAGTCTATCATCGCCTCTCTCTGGTAAAGTCTCTTAGTCTTAGTCTATCATCCTTCTCTATCTGGTAAAGCCTCTTAGTCTTAGTCTAACATCGCCTCTCTCTGGTAAAAGCCTCTTAGTCTTAGTCTATTGGTCTTATCTTCCTCTCTCTGGTAAGGCTTGGTCTTAGTCTAACATCGCCTCTCTCTGGTGAAGCCTCTTAGTCTTAGTCTATCATCGCCTCTATCTGGTAAAACTTTAGTCTTAGTCTATCATCGCCTCTCTCCTGGTAAAGACTCTTAGTCTTGATCTATCATCGCCTCTATCTGGTAAAGCCTCTTGGTCTTAGTCTAACTGGTAAAGCCTCTTGGTCCTCTCTCTGGTAAAACCTCTTAGTCTTGGTCTATCATCTGCCTCTCTCTGGTAAGACTCTTAGTCTTAGTCTAACATCAACCTATCTGGTAAAACCTCTTAGTCTTAGTCCTAACATCGCCCTCTCTCTGGTAAAGCCTCTTGGTCTTAGTCTATCATCGCCTCTATCTGGTAAAGCCTCTTTAGTCTTAGTCTATCATCGCCCCTCTCTCTGGTAAAGACTCTTAGTCTTAGTCTAATCATCGCCTCTCTGGTAAAACTCTTGAGTCTTGGTCTATCATCGTCTATCAAAAGACTCTTAGTCTTAGTCTAACCCTCTCTCTGGTAAAGCCTCTTAGTCTTGAATCATCGCCTCTATCTGGTAAAAACCTCTTGGTCTTAGTCTATCATCGCCTCTATCTGAATCTCTTGGTAGACTATCATCGCCTCTTAGTCTTAGTCTATCATCGCCTCTCTCTGGTAAAGCCTCTTGGTCTTAGACTAACATCGCCTCTCTCTGGTAAGCCTCTTGGTCTTGATCTATCATCGCCTCTCTCTGGTAAAGCCTCTTAGTCTTAGTCTATCATCGCCTCTATCTGGTAAAAGACTCTTGGTCTTAGTCTAACATCGCCTCTCTCTGGTAAAGCCTCTTAGGTCTTGAATATCATCCTTTTCTCTATCTTAGTCTTAGTAAATCCTTCTCTGCCTCTTGGTCTTAGTCTATCATCGCCTCTATCTGGTAAAAGCCTCTTGGTCTTAGTCTAACATCCCTCTCTCTGGTAAAGACTCTTGGTCTTAGTCTAACATCGCCTCTATCTGGTAAATCCTCTTGGTCTTAGACTATCATCGCCTCTATCTGGTAAAAGCCTCTTAGTCTTGAGTCTAACATCGCCTCTCTCTGGTAAAGCCTCTTGGTCTTAGTCTATCATCGCCTCTATCTGGTAAAGCCTCTTTTGGTCTTAGTCTATCGCCTCTCTCTGGGTGGCCCTCCAGGTCTTAGTCTATCATCCTCTATCTGGTAAAACCTCTTGGTCTTGGTCTAACATCGCCTCTCTCTGGTAAAGACTCTTGGTCTTAGTCTATCATCGCTCTCTCTCTAAAGCCTCTTGGTAGACTCGGCTCTATCTGTTGAAGCCTCATAGTCTTAAACATCGCCTCTCTTTGGTAAAGCCTCTTGGTCTTGATCTAGCATCGGCTCTATCTGGTACCTCTTAGTCTTAGTCTAACATCCGAAGCTATCTGGTAAAGACTCTTGGTCTTAACTATCATCGCTCTATCTGGTAAAACCTCTTAGTCTTGATCTAACATCGCCTCTATCTGAGTAAAGCCTCTTAATCTTAGTCTATCATCCTCTCTCTGGGTAAAACTGCTCTTAGTCTTTAGTCTAACATCGCCTCTCTCTGGTAAAGCTCTTGGTCTTAGTCTATCATCGCCTTGGTCTATCTGGGTAAAGCCTCTTCTGTCTTAGTCTTAACATCGCCCCTCTATCTGGTAAAAGCCTCTTGGTCTTAGTCTATCATCGCCTCTCTGGTAAGGGCTCATCCTTGGTCTGGTAAAGCCTCTTAACATCGCCTCTCTCTAGGTAAAGCCTCTTGGTCTTCAGACTATCATCGCCTCCTCTGAGTAGGCCTCTTAGTCTTGGTCTAACATCGCCTCTATCTAATAAAAAGCCTCTTAGTCTTGGTCTATCATCGCCTCTATCTGGTAAAAGCCTCTTAGTCTCTAACGCTCCTCATCGCATCTATCTGGTCTAAAGACTCTTAGTCTCAGTCTTGAACATCATCCTCTCTCTCTGGTAAAAGCTGCCTCTTAGTCTTAGTCTATCATCGCCTCTATCTGGTGAAGCCTCTTAGTCTTGAGTCTAACATCGCTGGTCTCTCTGGTAACATCGCCTCTTGGTCCTCTTGTCTTGAACTATCATCGCCTCTCTCTGAGTAAAGCCTCTTAGTCTTAGTCTATCATCGCCTCTATCTGGTAAAAGCCTCTTAATCTTAGTCTATCATCGCCTCTATCTGGTAAAGACTCTTGGTCTTAGTCTAACATCGCCCTCTATCTGGTAAAGCCTCTTAGTCTTAGTCTATCATCGCCTCTCTCTGGTAAAGACTCTTGTCTTGGTCTGTCATCGCCTCTCTCTGGTAAAAGCTCTTGGTCTTAGTCTAACATCGGCTCTATCTGGTCTGGTCTTGGTCCTCTTGGTCCTTAGTCTTGAACATCATCGCCTCTATCTGGTAAAAAGCCTCTTGGTCTTAGTCTATCATCCTCTATCTCTCTGGTAAAAAGCCTCTTGGTCTTAGTCTATCATCGCCTCTCTCTTGGTAAAGCCTCTTGGTCTCTTAGTCTTAGTCTATCGCCTCTCTCTGGTAAAGACTCTTGGTCTTAGCTATCATCCCCTCTATCTGTTAAAATGCCTCTTGGTGTAGTCTAACATCGCCTCTGGTAAAGCCTCTTGGTCTTAAATCATCGCCTCTTCTGTTAGTTCTTGAGTCTATCTATCGCCTCTCTCTGGTAGAAGCCTCTTAGTCTTGAACTATCATCGCCTCTATCTGGGTAAAACCTCTTGTCTTAGTCTCTCTCTAGTAAAGCCTCTTGGTCTTGGTCTATCATCGCCTCTATCTGGTAAAGCCTCTTGGTCTTAGTCTAACATCGCCTCTCTCTGGTTTGCCTCTTGGTCTTAGTCTATCATCGCCTCTCTCTAGTGCGAAGCCTCTTGGTCTTGGTCTATCATCGCCTCTCTCTGGTAAGACCTCTTGGTCTTGGTCTATCATCATGCCTCTATCTGGTAAAGGCCTCTTGGTCTTGGTCAACATCCGCCTCCTCTCTGGTAAATCCTCTTAGTCTTGGTCTATCATCGCTCTATCTGGTAAGCCTCTTGTCTTGGTCCTTTGTCCTTTTCTCTCTGGTAAAGCCTCTTAGTCTTAGACTATCATCCTTGCCTATCTGGTAAAGCCTCTTAGTCTTAGTCTTAGTCTCTCTGTTAAAGCCTCAGTCTTAGTCTATCATCGCCTCTATCTGGTAAAACTCTTAGTCTTGGTCTATCATCGCCTCTATCTGGTAAGACTCTCTTAGTCTAGCATCTCCTATCTGGTAAAGCCTCTTGGTCTTAGTCATATCGGCTCTCTCTGGTAAAGCCTCTTTGTCTTGATCTAACATCGCCTCTCTATCTGGTAAAGCCTCTTAGTCTTGATCGATCTAGTATAGCCTCTTGGTCTTAGTCTAACATCGGCTCTCTCTGGTAAAGACTCTTAGTCTTAGTCTATCATCGCCTCTCTATCTGGTAAGCCTCTTGGTCTTAGTCTAACATCGCCTCTCTCTAGTGAAGCCTGCTTAGTCTTAGTCTATCATCCTTTCTCTCTATGGTAAGACTCTTGGTCTTAGTCAACATCACCTCTCTTAAGTGAAGCCTCTTAGTCTTCCAGTCTAACATCCCCGGCTCTATCAGGTAAAGACTCTTGAGTCTTAGTCTAGCACATCGCCTCCTATCTGGTAAAAGCCTCTTGGTCTTAGACTATCATCGCCTCCTATCTGAGTAAAGCCTCTTAGTCTTAGTCTATCATCGCTCTATCTGGTAAAGACTCTTAGTCTTAGTCTAACATCCCTCTCTCTGGTGAAGCCTCTTGGTCTTGAATATCATCGCCTCTATCTGAGTAAAGCCTCTTAGTCTTAGTCTAACATCGCCTCTCTCTGGTAAAGCCTCTTGGTCTTGAAATCATCCTTCTCTATCTGGTCTAACATCCTCTTGGTCTTTGTCTATCATCGCCTCTATCTGGGTAAGCCTCTTAGTCTTAGTCTATCATCGCCTCTATCTGGTAAAGACTCTTAGTCTTAGTCTAACATCGCCTCTCTCTGGGTAAAATCCTCTTAGTCTTTAGGAATTATCATCGCCTTCTCTATCCTGTAAAGCCTCTTGGTCTTATCTAGCATCCCTCTCTCCTGGTCTTAACATATCATCTCTATCTGGTAAAGCCTCTTAGTCTTAGTCTATCATCGCCTCTATCTGGTAAAGCCTCTTGGTCTTAGTCTATCATCGCCTCTATCTGGTAAAGACTCTTAGTCTTAGTCTAACATCCTTCTATCTGGTAAAGCCTCTTGGTCTTAGTCTAACATCGTCTCTATCTGGTAAAGCCTCTTGGTCTTAGTCTAACATCGCCTCTATCTGGTGAAGCCTCTTTAGTCTTAGTCTAACATCGCCTCTATCTGGTAAAAAGCCTCTTGGTCTTAGTCTATCGCCTCTATCTGGTAAAAGCCTCTTAGTCTCTAACGTCCTATCATCGGTAAAACTCTTCTTGGTCTAACATCAGCTCTCTCTGGTAAAACCTCTTAGTCTTAGTCTAACATCGCCTCTCTCTGAAATTTAAAGCCTCTTGAGTCTTAGTCTATCATCGGCTCTATCTGGTAAAGCCTCTTGGTCTTAGTCTAACATCCCAGCTCTATCTGGTAAAGACTCTTAGTCTTAGTCTAACATCGCCTCATATCTGGTCTTGAAATCATCGCCTCTTGGTCTTAGTCTTAATCATCGCCTCTATCTGGTAAAAGCCTCTTAGTCTTGGTCTATCATCCTTCTATCTGGTGACTCTTGGTCATGGTCTACATCGCCTCCTATCTGGTAAAGCCTCTTAGCCTCTTAGTCTTAGTCTTAGTCATCATCGCTCTCTGGTAAAACCTCTTGGTCTTCCTCCTTCGAAAGCCTCTCTAGTCTTAGTCTTGATCTATCATCGCCTCTCTCTGGTAAAGCCTCTTAGTCTTAGTCTATCATCGCCTCTCTGGTAAAGACTCTTAGTCTTAGTCTATCCTCCTTCTCTCTCTGGTAAAGCCTCTTGGTCTTGATCTATCGCCTCTCTCTGGTAAAGACTCTTGATCTTGTCTATCATCGCCTCTCTCTGGTAAAGCCCTCTTTAGTCTAACATCCTTCTCTGGTAAAGCCTCTTGGTCTTAGTCTATCATCGCCTCTATCTGGTAAAGCCTCTTGGTCTTAGTCTAACATCGCCTCTCTCTGGTAAAGCCTCTTAGTCTTAGTCTATCATCGCCTCTCTCTGGTAAAGCCTCTTGGTCTTAGTCTAACATCCTTCTCTCTGGTAAAGACTCTTGGTCTTAGTCTAACATCGCCTCTATCTGGTAAAGCCTCTTAGTCTTAGTCTAACTCTCTGGTATCGCCTCTATCTGGTAAAAAAGCCTCTTAGTCTTGGTCTATCATCGCTCTTGGTCTTATCTATCATCGCCTCTATCTGGTAAAGCCTCTTAGTCTTGGTCTATCATCGCCTCTCTCTGTAAAGACTCTTAGTCTTAGTCTATCATCGCCTCTATCTGGTAAAACCTCTTAGTCTTAGTCATATCGCTCTATCTGGTAAAGCCTCTTAGTCTTAGTCTATCATCGCCTCTATCTGGTAAAGACTCTTAGTCTTAGTCTAACATCGCCTCTATCTGGTAAAGCCTCTTGGTCTTAGACTATACATCGCCTCTATCTGGTAAAGCCTCTTAGTCTTAGTCTAACATCGCCTCTCTGGTAAGCCTCTTAGTCTTAGACTATCATCGCCTCTATCTGGTAAAAGCCTCTTAGTCTTAGTCTAACATCGCCTCTCTCTGGTAAAGCCTCTTAGTCTTAGTCTATCATCGCCTCTATCTGGTAAAGCCTCTTGGTCTTAGTCTAACATCGCTTTCTCTCTGGTAAAGCCTCTTTGGTCTTAGTCTATCATCGCCTCTATCTGGTAAAGACTCTTGAGTCTTGGTCTATCATCGCCTCTATCTGGTAAACTCTTAGTCCTCTTAATCTCTTGATCTAACATCGCCTCTATCTGGTAAAGCCTCTTAGTCTTGAAGTCTATCATCGCCTCTATCTGGTAAAGACTCTTGATCTTAGACTCATTTAGTCTATCTGGTAAAGCCTCTTGGTCATATCGCCTCTATCTGGTAAAGCCTCTTGGTCTTAGTCTAACATCGCCTCTCTCTTAGTCTTGAAATCATCGCCTCTATCTTAAAGTCTTAGTCTAAACATCGCCTCTATCTGGTAAAGCCTCTTAGTCTTAGTCTAACATCGCCTCTATCTGGTAAAGCCTCTTGGTCTTAGTCTAACATCTCTTAGCCTCTTAGTCTTATCATCGCCTGGTAGCCTCTTTATCTTAGTCTATCATCCAGTAAAGACTCTTAGTCTTAGTCTAACATCGCCTCTATCTGGGTAAAGCCTCTTGGTCTTAGTCTATCCATCGCCTCTCTCTGGTAAAAGCTCTTGGTCTTAGTCTAACATCGCCTCTCTGGTAAAGCCTCTTAGTCTTAGTCTATCATCGCCTCTATCTGGTAAAGCCTCTTAGTCTTTAGTCTATCATCGCCTCTATCTGGTAAAGCCTCTTGGTCTTAGTCTATCATCGCCTCTATCTGGTAAAGCCTCTTAGTCTTTAGTCTAACATCGCCTCTATCTGGTAAAGCCTCTTAGTCTTGGTCTATCTCGCCCTCTATCTGGTAAAGCCTCTTGGTCTTGGTCTATCATCGCTCTATCTGGTAAAGCCTCTTGGTCTTAGTCTAACATCGCTCTCTCTGGTAAAGCCTCTTAGTCTTAGTCATCATCGCCTCTATCTGGTAAAGCCTCTTAGTCTTAGTCTTGGTCTTAGTCTAACATCGCCTCTATCTGGTAAAGACTCTTAGTCTTAGTCTAACATCGCCTCTATCTGGTAAAGCCTCTTAGTCTTAGTCTATCATCGCCTCTATCTGGTAAAGACTCTTAGTCTTAGTCTAACATCGCCTCTATCTGGTAAAGCCTCTTAGTCTTAGACTATCATCGCCTCTATCTGGTAAAGCTTAGTCTTAGTCTAACATCGCCTCTATCTGGTAAAGACTCTTCTGGTCTTAGTCTAATCATCGCCTCTCTATCTGGTAAAACCTCTTAGTCTTAGTCTATCATCGCCTCTCTGGTAAAGTCTATCATCGCCTTATCTAGTCTTCTTAGTCTTATCGCCTCTCTGGTAAAGCCTCTTAGTCTTAGTCTATCATCGCCTCTATCTGGTAAAGCCTCTTGGTCTTAGTCCATCTTCTCTGTCTTAGTCTAACATCGCCTCTATCTGGTAAAGCCTCTTAGTCTTAGTCTATCATCGCCTCTGTCTTAGTCTTGTTCAAATCGCCTCTTGGTAAAGTCTTGGTCTTAACATCGCCTCTCTCTGGTAAAGCTCTTGGTCTTAGTCTATCATCGCCTTCTCTCTGGTAAAGCCTCTTAGTCTAGTCTATCATCGCCTCTGGTAAAGACTCTTAGTCTTAGTCTAACATCGCCTCTATCTAGTGAAATCCTCTTAGTCTTAGTCTATCATCGCCTCTATCTGGTAAAGCCTCTAGTCTTAGTCTAAAAGGCATCGCCTCTCATCTGCAAAGCCTCTTAGTCTTAGCCTCTCTGGTAAAGCCTAACATCGCCTCTATCTCGTAAAGCCTCTTAGTCTTAGTCTATCATCGCCTCTATCTGGTAAAGCCCTTAGTCTTAGTCTAACATCGCTCTATCTGGTAAAGCCTCTTAGTCTTGAGTCTCATCGGCTCTCTCTGGTAAAGCCTCTTAGTCTTAGCCTCTATCTGAGTATCGCAGTCTAACTATCTAGCAGCCTCTTAGTCTAGTCTAACATCCGCCTGGTAAGACTAGTCTTAGTCTATCATCGCCTCTATCTGGTAAAGACTCTAGTCTTAGTCTAACATCGCCCCTGGTGCAAAGCCTCTTAGTCTTAGCTCCATCATCGCCTCTATCTTGGTAAAGCCCTTAGTCTTTTTTTTTAGTCTTAGTCATATTGCCTCTCTCTGGTAAAGCCTCTTTAGTCTTAGTCTATCATCGCCTCTATCTGCAAAGCTCTCTTAGTCTTAGTCAAATCGCCTCTTAGTCTTAGTCTTAGTCTATCATCGCCTTTCTGGTAAAGGTCTTAGTCTCAACATCGGCTCTATCTGGTAAAGCCTCTTGTCTTAGTCTAACATCGCTTCTATCTGGTAAAGACTCTTAGTCTTAGTCTAACATCGCCTCTATCTTGGTAAAGCCTCTAGTCTTCATCGATCTCTAGTCTTAGTCTATCGCCTCTATCTGGTAAAGTCTCTGCCCCTATCTGGTAAAGCATCTTAGTCTTAGTCTATCATCGCTCTATCTGGTAAAGACCTTAGTCTTAGTCTAACATCGCCTCTATCTGGTAAAGACCTTGTCTTAGTCTTATCGCCTCTATCTGAAAGTTTCTTAGTCTTTAGTTCAACATCGGCTGGTAAAGACTTAGTCTTAGTCTAACATCGCCTCATTCGGTAAAGCCTCTTAGTCTTAGTCATCGCCCTCTATCTGTAAAGTTCTTAGTCTGGGCTCATCGCCTCTATCTGGTAAAGCCTTTTAGTCTTAGTCATCAAAACAGTCTATTGACGCTTCTATCTGGTAAAGCCTCTTAGTCTTGGTCTATCATCGCCTCTATCTGGTAAAGCCTCTTTAGTCTTAGTCTAACATCGCCTCTATCTGGTAAAGCCTCTTAGTCTTAGTCTATCATCGCCTTCTATCTGGTAAAGCCTCTTAGTCTTAGTCTAACATCGCCTCTCTCTGGTAAAGCCTCTTAGTCTTTAGTCTATCATCGCCTCTCTCTGGTAAAGACTCTTAGTCTTAGTCTAAAGCCTCTAGTCTTAGTCTAACATCGGCTCTATCTGGTAAAGCCTCTTTAGTCTTAGTCTAACATCGCCTCTATCTGGTAAAAGCCTTAGTCTTAGACTATCATCGCCTCTATCTGGTAAAGCCCTCTTAGTCTTAGTCTATCATCGCCTCTATCTGGTAAAGACTCTTAGTCTTAGTCTAACATCGCCTTCTCTCTGGTAAATCTGCTTCTTAGTCTTAGTCTATCATCGCCTCTATCTGGTAAAGACTCTTAGTCTTAGTCTAACATCGCCTCTCTATCTGGTAAAGCCTCTTAGTCTTAGTCTATCATCGCCTCTATCTGGTAAAGCCTCTTAGTCTTAGTCTATCATCGCCTCTATCTGGTAAAGCCTCTCTTGTCTTAGTCTAACATCGCCTCTCTCTGGTAAAGCCTCTTAGTCTTAGTCTAACATCGCCTCTATCTGGTAAAAAGCCTTAGTCTTAGTCTAACATCGCCTCTATCTGGTAAAGCCTCTTAGTCTTAGTCTATCATCGACATCGCCTCTATCTGGTAAAGCCTCTTAGTCTTAGTCTATCATCGCCTCTAAAGACTCTGGTAAATCGCCTCTTCTGGTAAAGTCTTAGTCTTATCATCATCGCCTCTATCTGGTAAAGCCTCTTAGTCTTAGTCTAACATCTGGTAAAGACCTCTCTGGTAAAGCCTCTTAGTCTTAGTCTATCATCGCCTCTATCTGGTAAAGACTCTTAGTCTTAGTCTAACATCGCCTCTCTCTGGTAAAGCCTCTTAGTCTTAGTCTATCATCGCCTCTATCTGGTAAAGCCTCTTAGTCTTAGTCTATCATCGCCTCTCTCTCTGGTAAAGCCTCTTGTCTTAGTCTATCATCGCCTCTATCTGGTAAAGCCTCTTTAGTCTTAGCCTCATCTGCAAAGCATCTTATCGCTAACATCGGCTATCTGGTAAAGACTCTAGTCTTAGTCTAACATCGCCTCTATCTGGTAAAGCCTCTTAGTCTTAGTCTATCATCGCCTCTATCTGGTAAAGCCTCTTAGTCTTAGTCTATCATCGCCTCTATCTGGTAAAGCCTCTTAGTCTTAGTCTATCATCGCCTTCTATCTGGTAAAGCCTCTTAGTCTTAGTCTAACATCGCCTCTCTCTGGTAAGCCTCTTGGTCTTAGGACTCTTGGTTAGTTCTCTTAGTCTAGTCAACATCGCCTCTATCTGGTAAAGCCTCTTGGTCTTAGTCTAACATCGCCTCTCTCTGGTAAAGCCTCTTTGGTCTTGGTCTTGTCCTTGCCTCTCTCTGGTAAAGTCTATCATCATCGCCTCTCTCTGGTAAAGACTCTTTTAGTCTTAGTCTATCATCGCCTATCTATCTGTCTTAGTCTAAATCGCCTCTTCTCTGGTAAAAGCTCTTAGTCTTAGTCTATCGCCTCTATCTGGTAAAGCCTCTTAGTCTTAGTCTATCATCGCCTCTATCTGGTAAAGACTCTTAGTCTTAGTCTAACATCGCCTCTCTCTGGTAAAGCCTCTTAGTCTTAGTCTATCATCGCCTCTCTCTGGTGAGCTCTTCAGTCTATCATCGCCTCTATCTGGTAAAGACTCTTAGTCTTAGTCTATCATCGCCTCTATCTGTAAAGCCTCTTGTCTTAGTCTAACATCGCCTCTGTCTGGTAAAGCCTCTTGGTCTTAGTCTATCTGGTCGCCTCTCTGGTAAAGCCTCTTAGTCTTAGTCTAACATCGCCTCTATCTGGTAAAGCCTCTTAGTCTTAGTCTAACATCGCCTCTATCTGGTAAAGCCTCTTAGTCTTAGTCTATCATCGCCTCTCTCTGGTAAAGCCTCTTAGTCTTAGTCTAACATCGCCTCTCTGGTAAAGACTCTTAGTCTTAGTCTAACATCGCCTCTATCTGGTAAAGCCTCTTAGTCTTAGTCTAACATCGCCTCTGGTAAAGCCTCTTAGTCTTAGTCTAACATCGCCTCTTCAGCCTCTTAGTCTTAGTAACATCGCCTCTATCTGGTAAAAGCCTCTTAGTCTTAGTCTATCATCGCCTCTATCTGGTAAAGCCTCTTTAGTCTTAGTCTATCATCGCCTCTATCTGGTAAAGCCTCTTAGTCTTGGACTATCATCCCCCGCCTCTATCTGGTAAAGCCTCTTAGTCTTAGTCTATCATCGCCTCTATCTGGTAAAGCCTCTCTTAGTCTAACATCGCCTCTCTCTGGTAAAGCCTCTTGTCTTTAGTCTATCATCGCCTCTATCTGGTAAAGCCTCTTAGTCTTAGTCTAACATCGCCTCTCTGGTAAAGCCTCTTAGTCTTAGTCTATCATCGCCTCTATCTGGTAAAGCCTCTTAGTCTTAGTCTAACATCGCCTCTCTCTGGTCTTAGTCTAACATCGCTCTTCCCTAGTCTTAGTCTAACATCGCCTCTCTCTGGTAAAGACTCTTGGTCTTTAGTCTATCATCGCCTCTATCTGGTAAAAAGCCTCTTAGTCTTAGTCTAACATCGCCTCTCTGGTAAAACCTCTTGGTCTTAGTTATCATCGCCTCTATCTGGTAAAGACTCTTAGTCTTATCTTACATCGCATCTCTCTGGTAAAGCCTCTTAGTCTTAGTCTATCATCGCCTCTCTCTGGTAAAGCCTCTTAGTCTTAGTCTATCATCGCCTCTCTCTGGTAAAGACCTCTAGTCTTAGTCTAACATCGCCTCTCTCTGGTAAAGCCTCTTAGTCTTAGTCTATCATCGCCTCTATCTGGTAAAGCCTCTTGGTCTTAGTCTAACATCGCCTCTATCTGGTGAAGCCTCTTAGTCTTAGACTATCATCGCCTCTATCTCGTAAAGCCTCTTGGTCTTAGTCTATCGTCCTTCTCTATCTGCAAAGACTCTTAGTCTTAGTCTAACATCGCCTCTCTCTGGTAAAGCCTCTTAGTCTTAGTCTATCATCGCCTCTATCTGGTAAAAGCCCTTAGTCTTAGTCTAACATCGCCTCTATCTGGTAAAGACTCTTAGTCTTAGTCTATCATCGCCTCTCTCTGGTAAAGCCTCTTAGTCTTGGACTATCATCGCCTCTCTGGTAAAGACTCTAGTCTTAGTCTATCATCGCCTCATCTGGTAAAGCTGCCTCTTAGTCTTAGACTATCATCGCCTCTATCTGGTAAAGACTCTTAGTCTTAGTCTAACATCGCCTCTATCTGGTAAAGCCTCTTAGTCTTAGTCTATCATCGCTCTCTCTGTAAAGCCTCTTAGTCTTTAGTCTATCATCGCCTCTATCTGGTAAAGCTCTTAGTCTTAGTCTATCATCGCTCTCTCTGGCAGTCTTAGTCTAGTCTAACATCGCCTCTATCTGGTAAAGCCTCTTAGTCTTAGTCTAACATCGCCTTTCTGGTGTAGCCTCTTAGTCTTAGTCTAACATCGCCTCTCTCTGGTAAAGCCTCTTAGTCTTAGTCTAACATCGCCTCTATCTGGTAAAAGCCTCTTAGTCTTAGTCTAACATCGCCTCTATCTGGTAAGACTCTTGGTCTTAGTCTAACATCGCCTCATCTGGTAAAGCCTCTTTAGTCTTAGACTATCATCGCCTCTATCTGGTAAAGCCTCTTAGTCTTAGTCTAACCATCGCCTCTATCTGGTAAGACTCTTAGTCTTAGACTATCATCGCCTCTCTCTGGTAAAGCCTCAGTCTTAGTCTTTGTCATCGCCTCTCTCTGGTAAAGCCTCAGTCTTGATCTATCATCGCCTCTATCTGGTAAAGACTCTTAGTCTTTAGTCTAACATCGCCCCTATCTGGTAAAGACTCTTGGTCTTGAACTATCTCGCCTCTATCTGGTAAAGCCTCTTAGTCTTAGTCTAACATCGGTTCTGTCTGGTAAAAGCCTCTAGTCTTGAACTAACATCGCCTCTATCTGGTAAAGCCTCTTAGTCTTGATCTAACATCGCCTCTATCTGAGTAAAGCCTCTTTAGTCTTAGTATCATCACTCTATCTGGTAAAGCCTCTTGGTCTTATCCTAACATGGTCTGGTAGACTTGTCTAATCATCGGCTCCTATCTGGTAAAAGAAGCCTCTTAGTCTAACATCGCGCCTCTCTGGGTAAAGCCTCTTGAGTCTTGGTCTCATCCTTTCTCTGGTAAAGACTCTTAGTCTTAGTCTAACATCGCCTCTCTGGTAAAAGCCTCTTAGTCTTAGTCTATCATCGCTCTATCTGGTAAAGCCTCTTGGTCTTGATCTAACATCCGCCTCTATCTGGTAAGACTCTTTTAGTCTTAGTCTATCATCGCCCCTATCTGGTAAAGCCTCTTAGTCTTAGTAACATCGCCTCTCTCTGGTAAAGCCTCTTAGTCTTAGTCTATCATCGCCTCTATCTGGTGAGACTCTTAGTCTTAGTCTATCATCGCCTCTATCTGGTAAAGCCTCTTAGTCTTAGTCTATCATCGCCTCTATCTGGTAAAGACTCTTTAGTCTTAGTTCAACATCGCCTATCTGGTAGTCTTAGTCTTAGACTATCATCGCCTCTATCTGGTAAAGCCTCTTAGTCTTAGTCTATCTGGTAAAGACATCGCCTCTATCTCTTAGGTCTATCATCGCCTCTATCTGGTAAAGTTAGTCAGTCTATCATCGCCTCTATCTGGTAAAGCCTCTTAGTCTTAGTCTAACATCGCCTATCTGGTAAAGCCTCTTAGTCTTAGTCTATCATCGCCTCTATCTGGTAAGACTCTTAGTCTTAGTCTAACATCGCCTCTATCTGGTAAAGCCTCTTAGTCTTAGTCTAACATCGCCTCTCTCTGGTAAAGCCTCTTAGACTATCATCGCCTCTATCTGTGTAAAAAGCCTTAGTCTTAGTTAACATCGCCTCTCTGGTAAAGCCTCTTAGTCTTAGTCTATCATCGCCTCTCTCTGGTAAAGCTTTAGTCTAGTCTAACATCATCTCTCTGGTAAAAGCTCTTAGTCTTAGTCATATCATCGCCTCTGTCTGGTAAAGCCTCTTAGTCTTGAGTCTAACATCGCCTAAAGACTCTTAGTCTCAAAGCCCTGGTAACTTGGTCTTAGTCTATCATCGCCTTTCTCTGGTGAAGACTCTTGGTCTTCAGCTCAACATCGCCTCTCTCTGGTAAAGCCTCTTGGTCTTAGTCTATCATCCGCCTCATCTGGTAAAGCCTCTTAGTCTTAGTCTCACATCGCCTCTCTATCTGGTAAGCCTCTTAGTCTTGCTCTAACATCGCCTCTATCTAGTGGTAAATCCTCTTAGTCTTAACTATCATCGCCTCTATCTGGTAAAGCCTCTTAGTCTTAGTCATCGCCTCTCTGGTAAAGGCTACTCTTAGTCACTGCAATTATCATCCGCCTCTATCTGAGTAAAGCCTCTTAGTCTAACATCGCCTCTATCTGTCTTAGTCTTAGTCAACATCGCCTCTATCTGGTAAAGAAGACTCTTAGTCTTAGTCTAACATCGCCCTATCTGGTAAAGCCTCTTAGTCTTAGTCTGCCTCTCTGGTAAAGCCTCTTAGTCTAGTCTAGCCTCTATCTGGTAAAACATCGCCTCTTGGTCTTTAGTCTAACATCGCCTCTATCTGGTAAAGCCTCTTAGTCTTAGTCTATCATCGCATCTATCTGGTAAAAGCCTCTTGTCTTAGTCTAAAAGCTCTCTGGTAAAGCCTCTTAGTCTTAGTCTATCATCGCCTCATCTGGTAAAGACTCTTAGTCTTAGTCTATCATCGCCTCTATCTGGTAAAAGCCTCTTAGTCTTAGTCTATCATCGCCTCTATCTGGTAAAGCCTCTTAGTCTTAGTCTAACTCATCTGGTAAAGACTCTATCTGTCAAAGCCTCTAGTCTTAGTCTAACATCATCGCCTCTCTGCAAAGCCTCTTAGTCTTAGTCTAACATCGCCTCTATCTGGTAAAGCCTTTAGTCTTAGTCTATCATCGCCTCTATCTGGTAAAGCCTCTTAGTCTTAGTCTATCATCGCCTCTATCTGGTAAAGCCTTAGTCTTAGTCTAACATCGCCTCTATCTGGTAAGCCTCTTAGTCTTAGTCTAGCATGTCTTTATACTGGTAAAGGCCTCTTGGTCTTAGTCTGTCATCGCCTCTATCTGGTAAAAGCCTCTTAGTCTTAGTCTAACATCGCCTCTCTCTGGTAAAGCCTCTTGGTCTTAGTCCTCATCGCCTCTATCTGGTAAAGACTCTTAGTCTTAGTCTAACATCGCCTCTATCTGGTAAAGCCTCTTGTCTTAGTCTATCATCGCCTCTATCTGGCCTCTTAAACATCGCCTCTTCTGGTAAAAGCTTAGTCTAACAACGCCGCCTCTATCTGGTAAAGACTCTTAGTCTTAGTCTAACAACGCCTCTATCTGGTAAAGACTCTTAGTCTTAGTCTAACATCGCATCTCTCTGGTAAAGCCTCTTAGTGTAACATCGCCTCTATCTGGTAAGCCACTTAGTCTTAGTCTATCATCGCCTCTATCTGGTAAAGCCTCTTAGTCTTAGTCTAACATCGTCTATCTGGGTAAAGCCTCTTAGTCTTAGTCTAACATCGCCTCTATCTGGTAAATCTTGATCTTAGTCTATAGTCTATCTATCATCGCCTCTATCTGGTAAAAAGCTCTTAGTCTTAAACATCGCCTCTATCTGGTAAGACTCTTAGTTTAGTCTAACATCGGCTCTATCCGGTAAAGCCTCTTTAGTCTTAGTCATCACCTCTATATGGTAAAAACCTCTTATTCTTAGTCTATCATCGCCTCTATCTGGAAAAGCCACTTAGTCTTAGTCTATCATCGCCTCTATCTGGTAAAGCCTCTTAGTCTTAGTCTAACATCGCCTCTCTCTGGTAAAGCCTCTTAGTCTTAGTCTATCATCGCCTCTATCTGGTAAAGACTCTTAGTCTTAGTCTAACATCGCCTCTCTCTGGTAAAGCCTCTTAGTCTTAGTCTATCATCGCCTCTATCTGGTAAAGCCTCTTAGTCTAACATCACCTCTATCTGGTAAAGACTCTTAGTCTTAGTCTAACATCGGCTCTATCTGGTAAAGCCTCTTAGTCTTAGTCTATCATCGCCTCTATCTGGTGAAGCCTCTTAGTCTTAGTCTATCATCGCCTCTATCGGTAAAGCCTCTTAGTCTTAACTATCATCGCCTCCTCTATCTGGTAAAGCCTCTTAGGTCTTAGTCTAACATCGGCTCTATCTGGTAAAAGCCTCTATCTTAGACTGAACATCGGCTCTATCTGGTAAAGCCTCTTAGACTTAGTCTAACATCGCCTCTATCTGGTAAAGCCTCTTAGTCTTAGTCTAACATCGGCTCTATCTGGTAAAGCCTCTTAGTCTTAGTCTATCATCGCCTCTATCTGGTAAAGCCTCTTAGACTTAGTCTAACATCGCCTCTATCTGGTAAAGACTCTTAGTCTTAGTCTAACATCGCCTCTATCTGTTAAAGCCTCTTAGTCTTAGTCTAACATCGGCTCTATCTGGTAAAGCCTCTTAGTCTTAGTCTAACATCGCCTCTATCTGGTAAAGCCTCTTAGTCTTAGTCTAACATCGCCTCTATCTGGTAAAGCCTCTTAGTCTTAGTCTAACATCGCCTCTATCTGGTGAAAGCCTCTTAGTCTTAGCTCCAACATCGCCTCTCTGGTAAAGCCTCTTAGTCTTAGTCTATCATCGCCCTCTCTGGTAAAGACTGGAGCTTAGTCTAACATCGCCTCCTCTCTGGTAAAGACTCTTAGTCTTAGCTATCATCGCCCTATCTGGTAAAGCCTCTTAGTCTTACATCCCTTCTATCTGGTAAAGACTCTCCTCTTAGTCTAAAGCCTCTATCTGTCTTAGTCTAATCATCGCCTCTCTATCTGGCCTTAGTCTATCATCGCCTTCTATCTGAACTCTCTTAGTCTTAGACATCATCGCCTCTATCTGGTAAAGCCTGGTCTTAGTCTTAGTCTAACATCGGCTCTATCTGGTAAAGACTCTTAGTCTTTGTCTAACATCGGCTCTATCTGGGTAAAGCCTCTTGGTCTTAGTCTAACATCGCCTCTATCTGGTAAAGCCTCTTAGTCTTAGTCCCCATCGGCTCTATCTGCAAAGCCTCTTAGTCTTAGTCTAACATCGCTCTATCTGGTAAAAAGCCTCTAGACTTAGTCTAACATCGCCTCATCTGGTAAAAGCCTCTTAGTCTTAGTCTAACATCGCCTCTATCTGGTAAAAGCCTCTTGGTCTTAGTCTTACATCGGCTCTATCTGGAAAGCCTCTTGAACTTAGTCTAACATCGGCTCTATCTGGTAAAAAGCCTCTTAGTCTTAGTCTAACATCGCCTCTATCTGGTAAAGCCTCTTGGTCTTAGTCTAACATCGCTTCTATCTGGTAAAGCCTCTTAGTCTTAGTCTAATGACGCTCTCTATCTGTAAAGCCTCTTAGTCTTAGTCTAACATCGCCTCTATCTGGTAAAGCTCTCTTAGTCTTGGTCCAACATCGGCTCTATCTGGTAAAGACTCTTAGTCTTAGTCTATCATGCCCTATCTGGTAAAATTCCTCTTGTTTTAGTTCAACATCGGCTCTATCTGGTAAAGCCTCTTAGTCTTTGGGGTCTAACATCGTTTCTATCTGGTAAAGACTCTTAGTCTTAGTCTAACATCGGCTCTATCTGGTAATGCCTCTTGAAGTACAGTCTAACATCGGCTCTATCTGGTAAAGCCTCTTGGTCTTAGTCTAATATCGCCTCCTATCTGGTAAAGACTCTTGGTCTTAGTCTAACATCGCCTCTTCTGGTAAAGCCTCTTAGTCTTAGTCTATCATCGCCTCTATCTGGTAAAGCCTCTTGAACTTAGTCTAACATCGCTCTCTCTCTGGTAAAGCCTCTTGGTCTTAGTCTATCATCGCCTCTATCTGGTAAAGACTCTTAGTCTTAGTCTAACATCGCCTCTCTCTGGTAAAGCCTCTTAGTCTTAGTCTATCATCGCCTCTATCTGGTAAAGCCTCTTAGTCTTAGTCTATCATCGCCTCTATCTGGTAAAGACTCTTAGTCTTAGTCTAACATCGCCTCTCTCTGGTAAAGCCTCTTAGTCTTAGACTATCATCGCCTCTATCTGGTAAAGCCTCTTAGTCTTAGTCTATCATCGCCTCTATCTGGTAAAGCCTCTTAGTTTTAGCTCAATGGTTCTATCTGGTAAAGCTCTTAGTCTTAGTCTAACATCGCCTCTCTCTGGTAAAGCCTCTTAGTCTTAGACTATCATCGCCTCTATCTGGTAAAGCCTCTTAGTCTTAGTCTAACATCGGCTCTATCTGGTAAAGCCTCTTGAGTCCTAGTCTAACATCGCCTCTATTGGTAAAAGCCTCTTGGTCTTAGTCTAACATCGCCTCTCTCTGGTAAAGCCTCTTGGTCTTGGTCATCATCATCAGGTAAAGCCTCTTAGTCTGGTTCAACATCGCCTCTCTGGTCTTAGTCTAGCTCATCATCGCTCTATCTGGTAAAGACTCTTAGTCTTAGTCAACATCGTCTAAAGCCACTCTTAGTTCATCATCTCTCTGGTAAAGCATCTTAGTCTTAGTCTAACATCGCCTCTATCTGGTAAAGACTCTTAGTCTTAGTCTAACATCGCCTCTATCTGGTAAAGCCTCTTAGTCTTAGACTATCATCGCCTCTATCTGGTAAAGCCTCTTAGTCTTAGTCTATCATCGCCTCTATCTGGTAAAGCCTCTTAGTCTTAGACTATCATCGCCTCTATCTGGTAAAGCCTCTTAGTCTTAGTCTAACATCGCCTCTCTCTGGTAAAGCCTCTTAGTCTTAGACTATCATCGCCTCTATCTGGTAAAGCCTCTTAGTCTTAGTCTAACATCGCCTCTTGGTAGTCTTAGTCTTAGTCTATCATCGCCTCTATTGGTAAAGCCTCTTAGTCTTAGTCTAACATCGCCTCTGGTAAAGCCTCTTAGTCTTAGTCTAACATCGCCTCTTGGTCCTTAAATCTTAGTCTATCGCCTCTGGTAAAGACTCTTGGTCTTGGTCTAACATCGCCTCTATCTGGTAAAGCCTCTTAGTCTTTAGTCTAACATCGGCTCTATCTGGTAAAGACTCTTGTCTTAGTCTAACATCGCCTCTATCTGGTAAAGCCTCTTGGTCTTAGACTGATCGCCTCCATTCCCTAGTCTATCATCGCTATCTGGTAAAAGTTGGTCTTAGTCTAACATCGCCTCTCTCTGGTAAAGCCTCTTAGTCTTAGCTCTAATATCGCCTCTCTCTCCGGTAAAACCTCTTAGTCTTAGTCTAACATCCTTCATCTGTAAAGACTTCAGGTCTGGTAAACATCGCTTCTCTCTGGTGGTAAAGCCTCAGTCTTAGTTCCCCGGCTCTCTCTGGTAAAGACCTCTTAAATCTTAGTCTCATCATCGCCTCTCTCTGGTAAAGACTCTTTAGTCTTGGTCTAACATCCTTCTGTAAAGCCTCTGGTAAAGCCTCTTGGTAAAGTCTTAGTCTAACATCGCCTCTTATCTGGTGAGACTCTTAGTCTTAGTCTAACATCGTGCTTCTCTAGTCTGGTAAAACATCCATCTGGTAAAGCCTTAGTTCTATCATCGCCTCTATCTGGCAAAAGGCCTCTTAGTCTTAGTCTATCATCGCCTCCTATCTGGTAAAGCCTCGTAGTCTAACATCCTAACGTCCGGAAGTCTAGTCTTAGTCTAATATCGCCTCTTGGTAAAGACTTCTAGGACTATCATTGGCCTCATCTGGTAAGAGTCTCTTAGTCTTAGTCTATCATCGCCTCTATCTGGTAAATGCCTCTTGGTCTTAGTCTAACATCGGCTCTCTCTGGTAAAGCCTCTTAGTCTTAGTCTAACATCGCCTCTATCTGGTAAAGCCTCTTAGTCTTAGTCTAACATCGCCTCTCTATCTGGTAAAGCCTCTTTGTCTTAGTCTAACATCGGCTCTATCTGTAAAAGCTCTTAGTCTTAGTCTAACATCGCCTCTATCTGGTAAAAGACTCTTAGTCTTAGTCTAACATCGCCTCTATCTGGTAAAGCCTCTTAGTCTTAGTTAAATCGCCTCTTGGTAAAGCCTCTTAGTCTTAGTCTAACATCGCCTCTATCTGGTAAAGCCTCTTAGTCTTAGTCTAACATCTTAGTCTTAGTCTAGCTCTATCTGGTAAAGCCTCTTAGTCTTAGTCTAACATCGCCTCTATCTGGTAACATCGCTCTGTCCACTTAGTCTTAGTCTATCATCGCCTCTCTGGTAAAGTCTTAGTCTTAGCTAACAATCTGGTATCGCCTCTATCTGGTAAAGCATCTTAGTCTTAGTCTATCATCGCCTCTATCTGGTAACTAGCCTCTATCAGGTCTCTTAGTCTTAGTCTAACATCGCCTCTATCTGGTAAAGCCTCTTAGTCTTAGTCTATCATCGCCTCTATCTGGTAAAGACTCTTAGTCTTAGTCTAACATCGCCTCTATCTGGTAAAGCCTCTTTATCTTGGTATCATCGCCTCTATCTGGTAAAGCCTCTTAGTCTTAGTCTATCATCGCTCTATCTGGTAAAGCCTCTTAGTCTTAGTCTAACATCGCCTCTCTCTGGTAGTCTAAGCCTCTTAAAGCCTCTTAGTCTTAAAGTCTATCATCGCCTCTATCTGGTAAAGCCTCTTGGTCTTAGTCTATCATCGCCTCTATCTGGTAAAGCCTCTTTGTCTTAGTCTATCATCGGCTCTCTGGTAAAAGCCTCTGGTCTAAATCCTCTTGAAAGTCTTAGTCTAACATCGCCTCTATCTGGTAAAGCCTCTTAGTCTTAGTCTAACATCGCTCTATCTGGTATCTTAGTTAATCGCCTCTATCTGGTAAAGCCTCTTAGTCTTAGTCTAACATCGGCTCTATCTGGTAAAAGCCTCTTGGTCTTAGACTATCATCGCCTCTATCTGGTAAAGCCTCTGGGCTTAGTCTAACATCGCCTCTATCTGGTAAAGTCTTAGTCTTAGTCTATCATCGCCTCTATCATATCTTGGTCTTAGTCTAACATCTCTTGGTCTTAGTCTAACATCGCATCTATCTGGTAAAGCCTCTTAGTGGTAAAACATCGCCTCTTCTGGTAGTCTTAGTCTATCATCGCCTCTATCTGGTAAAGCCTCTTAGTCTTAGTCTATCGGCTCTATCTGGTAAAGCCTCTTTAGTCTTAGTCTAACATCGCCTCTCTCTGGTAAAGCCTTAGTCTTTTAGTCTAACATCGGCTCTATCTGGTAAAGCCTCTTAGTCTTAGTCTAACATCGGCTCTATCTGGTAAAGCCTCTTAGTCTTAGTCTAACATCGGCTCTATCTGGTAAAGCCTTTTAGTCTTAGTCTAACATCGCCTCTATCTGGTAAAGCCTCTTAGTCTTAGTCTATCATCGCCTCTATCTGGTAAAAGCCTCTTAGGTTTAGTCTAACATCGCCTCTATCTGGTAAAGCTCTAGTCTTAGTCTAATCTATCTGGTAATCTATCTGGTCTAACATCGCTCTTAAAGCCTCTTAGTCTTACATCGGTTCTATCTGGTAAAGCCTCTTAGTCTTAGTCTAACATCAGCTCTATCTGGTAAAGCCTCTTAGTTTTGAAGGCTAACATCGGCTCTATCTGGTAAAGCCTCTTAGTCTTAGTCTAACATCTGAGTAAGCCCTCTTGATCCTAACATCGCCTCTATCTGGTAAAGCCTCTTAGTCTTAGTCTAACATCGGCTCTATCTGGTAAAAGCCTCTTAGTCTTTAGTCTAACATCGGCTCTATCTGGTAAAGCCTCTTAGTCTTGGTCTAACATCGCCTCTATCTGGTAAAGCCTTTTAGTCTTAGTCTAACTGGTAAAACTCTTAGTCTTAGTCTAATCGCCTCTATCTGGTAAAGCCTCTTAGTTTTTAGGCTATCATCGCTCTATCTGGTAAAGCCTCTTAGTCTTAGTCTAATGCCGCCTCTATCTGGTAAAGCCTTAGTTTAGTCTAACATCCTCTATCTGGTAAAACCTTTAGTTTTAGTCTAACATCGGTAGACTCTTATCTGGAAACATCAGCTCTATCTGGTAGTCTTAGAATGTCTAACATCGCCTCTATCTGGTAAAGCCTCTTAGTCTTAGTCTAACATCGCCTCTATCTGGTAAAGCCTCTTGGTCTTAGTCTAACATCGCCTCTCTCTGGTAAAGCCTCTTGGTCTTGGTCTATCATCATCGCCTCTGTCTGGTAAAGCCTCTTAGTCTTAGTCTAACATCGCCTCTCTCTGGTAAAGCCTCTATCTGCAAAGTCTTAGTCTATCATCGCCTCTATCTGGTAAAAAGGTAAAGCCTCTTAGTCTTAGTCTAACATCGCCTCTCTCTGGTAAAGCCTTTTAGTCTTAGTCTATCATCGCCTCTCTCTGGTAAAGCCTCTTAGTCTTAGTCTATCATCGCCTCTATCTGGTAAAGACTCTTAGTCTTAGTCTAACATCGCCTCTATCTGGTAAAAGCCTCTTAGTCTTAGTCTAATATCGCCTCTATCTGGTAAAGCCTCTTGGTCTTAGTCTAACATCGCCTCTATCTGGTAAAAGCCTCTTAGTCCAATCTTAGTCTAACATCGCCTCTATCTGGTAAAAGCCTCTTAGTCTTAGTCTATCATCGCCTCTATCTGGTAAAGCCTCTTAGTCTTAGTCTATCATCGCCTCTATCTGGTAAAGCCTCTTAGTCTTAGACTATCATCGCCTCTCTCTGGTAAAGCCTCTTAGTGCTCTTCATCGTCTCAGTCTAACATCGCCTCTATCTGGTAAAGCCTCTTAGTCTTAGTCTATCATCGCCTCTATCTGGTAAAGCCTCTTAGTCTTAGTCTATCATCGCCTCTATCTGGTAAAGCCTCTTAGTCCTAACATCGCCTCTATCTGGTAAAGCCTCTTAGTCTTAGTCTAACATCGCCTCTCTCTGGTAAAGCCTCTTAGTCTTAGTCTATCATCGCCTCTCTCTGGTAAAGACTCTTAGTCTTAGTCTAACATCGCCTCTCTCTGGTAAAGCCTCTTAGTCTTAGTCTATCATCGCCTCTCTCTGGTAAAGACTCTTAGTCTTAGTCTAACATCGCCTCTCTCTGGTAAAGCCTCTTAGTCTTAGTCTAACATCGGCTCTATCTGGTAAAGACTCTTAGTCTTAGTCTAACATCGCCTCTATCTGGTAAAGCCTCTTAGTCTTAGACTATCATCGCCTCTATCTGGTAAAGCCTCTTAGTCTTAGTCTATCATCGCCTCTATCTGGTAAAGACTCTTAGTCTTAGTCTAACATCGCCTCTCTCTGGTAAAGCCTCTTAGTCTTAGACTATCATCGCCTCTATCTGGTAAAGCCTCTTAGTCTTAGTCTAACATCGCCTCTATCTGGTAAAACTCTTGGTAAAGCATCTTAGTCTTAGTCTATCATCGCCTCTATCTGGTAAAGCCTCTTGGTCTTAGTCTAACATCGCCTCTATCTGGTAAAGACTCTTGGTCTTAGTTCAACATCGGCTCTATCCGGTAAAGCCTCTTAGTCTTAGACTATCATCGCTCTATCTGGTAAAGCCTCTTATTCTCGGCTCTAGTCTCTTGGTCTATCGCCTCCATCTGGAAAAGCCTCTTAGTCTTAGTCTATCATCGCCTCTATCTGGTAAAGCTCTTAGTCTTAGTCTAACATCGCCTCTCTCTGGTAAAAAGCCTCTTAGTCTTAGTCTATCATCGCCTCTATCTGGTAAAAGTCTTAGTCTACTCTTAGTCTTAGTCTAACATCGCCTTGGTCTTAGTGCTATCTGGTAAAGCCTCTTTGTCTTAGTCTATCATCGCCTCTATCTGGTAAAGCCTCTTAGTCTAACATCACCTCTATCTGGTAAAGACTCTTAGTCTTAGTCTAACATCGGCTCTATCTGGTAAAGCCTCTTAGTCTTAGTCTATCATCGCCTCTATCTGGTAAAGCCTCTTAGTCTTAGTCTATCATCGCCTCTATCTGGTAAAGCCTCTTGTTCTTAGTCTATCATCGCCTCTATCTGGTAAAGCCTCTTAGTCTTGGCCTCTAACATCTTAGGCTCTCTATCTGGTAAAGCCTCTTAGTCTTGGTCTAACATCGCTATCTGGGTAAAAGCTCTTGGTCTTAGTCTAACATCGCCTCTATCTGGTAAAGCCTCTTAGTCTTGGTCTAACATCGGCTCTCTCTGGTAAAGCCTCTTAGTCTTAGTCTATCATCGCCTCTCTCTGGTATCTGGTCTAAAGCCTCTTCTCTGGTCTTAGTCTAACATCGGCTCTATCTGGTAAAGACTCTTAGTCTTGAAACATCGTCTAACTGGTAAAGCCTTTAGTCTTATATCTCGCCTCTAAAGCCTCTTAGTCTTAGTCTAACATCGCCTCTATCTGGTAAAAGACTCTTAGTCTTAGTCTTAACATCATCGCTCTATCTGGTAAAAACCTCTTAGTCTTAGTCTAACATCGCCTCTATCTGGTAAAGCCTCTTAGTCTTAGTCTATCATCGCCTCTATCTGGTAAAGCCTCTTAGTCTTGGTCTAACATCGCCTCTATCTGGTAAAGCCTCTTGGTCTTAGTCTAACATCGCCTCTATCTGGTAAAGCCTCTTAGTCTTAGTCTAACATCGGCTCTATCTGGTAAAGACTCTTTGTCTTAGTCTATCATCGCCTCTATCTGGTAAAGCCTCTTGGTCTAGTCTTAGTCTAACATCTTGGTGCCAGTCCATCCTCTCTATCTGGTAAAGCCTCTTGGTCTTGTCTATCATCTCTATCTGGTAAAGTCTTGGTCTTAACTATCATCGCCTCTCTGGTAAAGCCTCTGGTCTTGAAATCGCCTCTTGGTCTTAGTCTTAGTCTAACATCGGCTCTATCTGGTAAAGCCTCTTAGTCTTAGTCTAAACATCGGCTCTATCTGGTAAAGCCTCTTGGTCTTAGTCTAACATCGGCTCTATCTGGTAAAGCCTCTTGTCTTAGTCTAACATCGCCTCTATCTGGTAAGCCTCTTGTCTTAGTCTAACATCGCCTCTATCTTCTTAGGTCTTAGTCTTAGTCTTGTCAACATCGGCTCTATCTGGTAAAGCCTCTTAGTCTTAGTCTATCATCGCCTCTATCTGTTAAAGCCTCTTGGGTTTAGTCCAATATCGGCTCTATCTGGTAAAGCCTCTTGGTCTTAGTCTAACATCGCTCTATCTCCTATCTGGTAAAAGCTCTCTTAGTCTTAGTCTAACATCGCCTCTATCTGGTAAAGCCTTTTTAGTCTTAGTCTAACATCACGCATCTGGTAAAGCCTCTTGGTCTTGGTCTGCCTCTATCTTTCTTGGAAACATCGGCTCTATCTGGTAAAAGCATCTTAATATCGGTCTTGTCTAACATCGCCTCTATCTGGTAAAACCTCTTAGTCTTGAGCCTCTAACATCGGCTCTATCTGGTAATGCCTCTTAGTCATAGTCTAACGTCGGCTCTATCTGGTAAAGCCTCTTGGTCTTAGTCTAAAATCGCCTCTATCTGGTAAAGCCTCTTAGTCTTAGCTCAACATCGCCTCTTTCTGGTAAAGCCTCTTAGTCTTGGTCTATCATCGCCTCTATCTGGTAAAAGCCTCTTGGTCTTAGTCTAACATCGCCTCTCTCTGGTAAAGCCTCTTGGTCTTAGTCTATCATCGCCTCTATCTGGTAAAGCCTCTTGGTCTTAGTCTCAACCTCTTATCTTAGTCTATCTCCTCTCTCTGGTAAAGCCTCTTAGTCTTAGTCTATCATCGCCTCTCTATCTTAGTCTTAGTCTAAAGCCTCTATCTGGTAGTCTTAGTCTTAGTCTAACATCGCCTCTCTCTGGTAAAGCCTCTTAGTCTTAGACTATCATCGCCTCTATCTTGGGTAAATCGCCTCTCAAAGTCTTGGTCTATCTATCGCTCTCTGGTAAAGCTCTGGTAAACATCGCCTCTAGTCCTCTTAGTCTTGACTATCATCGCCTCTATCTGGTAAAGCCTCTTGGTCTTAGTCTAACATCGCCTCTCTCTGGTAAAGCCTCTTAGTCTTAGTCTATCATCGCCTCTATCTGGTAAAGCCTCTTAGTCTTAGTCTAACATCGCCCTCTATCTCTCTCTGGTAAAGCCTCTTAGTCTTAGTCTAACATCGCCTCTCTGGTAAAGCCTCTTAGTTTTAGTCTATCATCGCTTCTCTCTGGTAAAATCGACTCTTGTCTTAGTCTAACATCGCCTCTCTCTGGTAAAGCCTCTTAGTCTTAGTCTAACATCGGCTCTATCTGGTAAAGCCTCTTGGTCTTGGTCTAACATCGCCTCTATCTGGTAAAGCCTCTTGGTCTTAGATCTGGTAAAGACTCATCCGCCATCTCTCTGGTAAAAACCTCTTAGTCTTAGTCTATCATCGCCTCTATCTGGTAAAGACTCTTATTCTTAGTCTATCATCGCCTCCATCTGGAAAAGCCTCTTAGCTTAGTTAATCCTCTTCTGAGTCTTAGTCTATCATCGCCTCTATCTGGTAAATCCTCTTGGTCTTGAGTCTAACATCGCCTCTATCTGGTAAAGACTCTTAGTCTTAGTCTAACATCGCCTCTATCTGGTAAAAAGCCTCTTGTCTTAACATCGCCTCATCTGACTCTTAGTCTTAGTCTAACATCGCCTCTATCTGGTAAAGCCTCTTGGTCTTAGTCTATCATCGGCTCTATCTGGTAAAGCCTCTTAGTCTTAGACTATCATCGCCTCTATCTGGTATCATCGCCTCTATCTGTGGTGAAGCCTCTTAGTCTTAGTCTAACATCGCCTCTATGTGGTAAAGCCTCTTTGGTCTTAGTCTAACATTATCTGTCCTCTAGTCTTAGTCATCGCCTCTATCTGGTAAAGCCTCTTGGTCTTAGTCTAACATCGCCTCTATCTGGTAAAGCCTCTTTAGTCTTAGTCTATCATCGCCTCTATCTGGTAAAGACTCTTAGTCTTATTCTAACATCGTCTATCATCTTGCTCTATCTGGTAAAGCCTCTTAGTCTTAGTCTAACATCGCCTCTCTCTCTTAGTCTTAGTCTAAAATCGCCTCTTGGTCTTGGTCTATCATCGCCTCTCTCTGGTAAAGCCTCTTAGTCTCTCGCCTCTATCTGGTAAAAGTCTTAGTCTATCATCGCCTCTATCTGGTAAAGCCTCTTAGTCTTAGTCTAACATCGCCTCTCTCTGGTAAAGCCTCTTAGTCTTAGTCTAACATAGTCTATCATCTTAGTCTTAGTCTCATCTCTCTATCTGGTAAAGACTCTTAGTCTTAGTCTAACATCGCCTCTCTCTGGTAAAGCCTCTTAGTCTTAGTCTATCATCGCCTCTCTCTGGTAAAGACTCTTAGTCTTAGTCTATCATCGCCTCTATCTGGTAAAGCCTCTTAGTCTTAGTCTAACATCGCCTCTCTCTGGTAAAGCCTCTTAGTCTTAGTCTATCATCGCCTCTATCTGGTAAAGCCTCTTAGTCTTAGTCTAACATCGCCTCTCTCTGGTAAAGCCTCTTAGTCTTAGTCTATCATCGCCTCTATCTGGTAAAGCCTCTTAGTCTTAGTCTAACATCGCCTCTATCTGGTAAAGACTCTTAGTCTTAGTCTAACATCGCCTCTCTCTGGTAAAGCCTCTTAGTCTTAGTCTAACATCGGCTCTATCTGGTAAAGACTCTTAGTCTTAGTCTAACATCGCCTCTATCTGGTAAAGACCTCTTAGTCTAACATCGCTCTATCTGGTAATCATCGTCTCTAGTGGTAAAGCCTCTTAGTCTTATCTAACGCCTCTATCTGGTAAAGCCTCTTAGTCTTAGTCTATCATCGCCTCTCTCTGGTAAAGCCTCTAGTCTTAGACATCATCGCCTCTATCTGGTAAAGACTCTTGGTCTTAGTCTAACATCGCTCTCTCTCTGGTAAAGACTCTTAGTCTTAGTCTAACATCGCCTCTATCTGGTAAAGCCTCTTGGTGAAGTCTTAGTAGTCTATCATCGCCTCTCTCTGGTAAAGCCTCTTTAGTATCTTAGTCCTCTTCATCATCGCCTCTAAAAAACTCTGGTCTAAATTGCCCTCTTAGTCTTAGTCTAACATCGCCTCTCTCTGGTAAAGACTCTTAGTCTTAGTCTATCATCGCCTCTCTCTGGTAAAGCCTCTTAGTCTTAGTCTAACATCGCCTCTCTCTGGTAAAGCCTCTTAGTCTTAGTCTATCATCGCCTCTCTCTGGTAAAGACTCTTAGTCTTAGTCTATCATCGCCTCTATCTGGTAAAGCCTCTTAGTCTTGGTAGTCTAACATCGCCTCTCTCTGGTAAAAGCCTCTTGGTCTTAGTCTATCATCGCCTCTCTCTGGTAAAAGCCTCTTAGTCTTAGTCTAACATCGCCCCTCTCTGGTAAAAGCCTCTTAGTCTTAGTCTATCATCGCCTCTATCTGGTAAAGCCTCTTGTCTTAGTCTATCATCGCCTCTATCTGGTAAAGCCTCTTGTCTTAGTCTAACATCGCCTCTCTCTGGTAAAGACTCTCTATCTGGTCTTAGTCTTATCATCGCCTCTCTCTGGTAAAAGCCTCTGGTCTTGGTCTAATCGCCTCTTAAAGTCTTAGTCTAAAAGCATCGCCTCTATCTGGTAAATCATCGCCTCTTAGTCTTAGTCTAACATCGCCTCTATCTGGTAAAGCTCTCTCTGGTCTTAGTCTAACATCGCCTCTATCTGGTAAAGCCTCTTAGTCTTAGTCTAACATCGCCTCTATCTGGTAAAGCCTCTTAGTCTTAGTCTAACATCGGCTCTATCTGGTATTCTTAGTCTTGATCATCATCGCCTCTATCTGGTAAAGCCTCTTAGTCTTAGTCTAACATCGCCTCTATCTGGTAAAGCCTCTTGGTCTTAGTCTATCATCGCCTCTATCTGGTAAAGCCTCTTAGTCTTAGTCTAACATCGCTAGTCTCTCTGGTAAAGACTCTTGCCTAGTCTATCATCGCCTCTCTGGGTAAAGCCTCTTGGTCTTAGTCTAACATCGCTCTATCCTGGTAAGATCTTAGTCTTAGTCTCATCGCTCTCTGGTAAAGCCTCTTAGTCTTAGACATCATCGCCTCTATCTGGTAAAGCCTCTTAGTCTTAGTCTAACATCGCTCTCTCTCTTGGTAAAGCCTCTTAGTCTTAGTCTATCATCGCCTCTATCTGGTAAAGCCTCTTCTGGTCTTAGTCTTAATCATCGCCTCTCTCTGGTAAAGCCTCTTAGTCTTAGTCATCCTCTATCTGGTCTTTAGTCTATCATCGCCTCTCTCTGGTAAAGCCTCTTGGTCTTAGTCTATCATCGCCTCTATCTGGTAAAGCCTCTTGGTCTTAGTCTAACATCGCCTCTCTCTCTGGTAAAGACTCTTAGTCTTAGTCTATCATCCTCTATCCTCTATCTGGTAAAGCCTCTTAGTCTTAGTCTAACATCGCCTCTCTCTGGTAAAGCCTCTTAGTCTTAGTCTATCATCGCCTCTCTCTGGTAAAGACTCTTAGTCTTAGTCTATCATCGCTCTCTGGTATCTGGTCTATCATCGGCTCAAAAACATCTCTTAGTCTTAGTCTATCATCGCCTCTCTCTGGTAAAGCCTCTTGGTCTTAGTCTATCATCGCCTCTATCTGGTAAAGCCTCTTGGTCTTAGTCTAACATCGCCTCTCTCTGGTAAAGCCTCTTAGCCTCTTAGTCTTCTGGTAGTCTATCATCGCTCTATCTCGTAAAGCCTCTTAGTCTTAGTCTAACATCGCCTATCTCTCTGGTAAAGCCTCTTAGTCTTGGTCTATCATCGCCTCTCTCTGGTAAAGCCTCTTAGTCTTAGTCTATCATCGCCTCTCTGGTCTAAATCTCTTAGTCTTAGTCTATCATCGCTTGATCTCTATCTGGTAAAGCCTCTTAGTCTTAGTCTATCATCGCCTCTCTCTGGTAAAGCCTCTTAGTCTTAGTCTATCATCGCCTCTATCTGGTAAAGACTCTGGTCTCTCTGGTAAAGACTCTTGGTCTTGAATCATCGCCTCTTCTGGTAAAGCCTCTTATCTTAGTCTATCATCGCCTCTATCTGGTAAAGCCTCTTGGTCTTAGTCTATCATCGCCTCTCTCTGGTAAAGCCTCTTAGTCTTAGTCTATCATCGCCTCTATCTGGTAAAGCCTCTTGAGTCTTAGTCTAACATCGCCTCTCTCTGGTAAAGCCTCTTGGTCTTAGTCTAACATCGGTCTCTCTCTGGTAAAGCCTCTTAGTCTTAGTCTATCATCGCCTCTATCTGGTAAAGCCTCTTAGTCTTAGTCTATCATCGCCTCTATCTGGTAAAGCCTCTTAGTCTTAGTCTATCATCGCCTCTATCTGGTAAAGCCTCTTAGTCTTAGTCTAACATCGCCTCTTTGGTAAAGCCTCTTAGTCTAACATCGCCTCTCTCTGGTAAAGCCTCTTAGTCTTAGTCTATCATCGCCTCTATCTGGTAAAGCCTCTTAGTCTTAGTCTAACATCGCCTCTATCTGGTAAAGCCTCTTAGTCTTAGTCTATCATCGCCTCTATCTGGTAAAGACTTAGTCTTAGTCTAAATCGCCTCTCTCTGGTAAAGCCTCTTAGTCTTAGTCTATCATCGCCTCTATCTGGTAAAGACTCTTAGTCTTAGTCTATCATCGCCTCTATCTGGTAAAGTCTTAGTCTTAGTCTATCATCGCCTCTATCTGGTAAAGCCTCTTAGTCTTGGTCTAACATCGCCTCTATCTGGTAAAGCCTCTTAGTCTTAGTCTATCATCGCCTCTATCTGGTAAAAGCCTCTTAGTCTTAGTCTAACATCATCGCCTCTCTGGTAAAGCCTCTGGTCTTGAATCATCGCCTCTTCTGGTAAAGTCTTAGTCTTATTCTAACATCGCCTCTAAGCCTCTCTTTTTAGTAGTCTAACATCGGCCTATCTGGTAAAGACTCTTAGTCTTAGTCTAACATCGCCTCTATCTGGTAAAAGCCTCTTAGTCTTAGTCTATCATCGCCTCTCTCTGGTAAAGCCTCTTAGTCTTAGTCTATCATCCCTCTATCTGGTAAAGACCTCTTAGTCTTAGTCTAACATCGCCTCTCTCTGGTAAAACCTCTTAGTCTTAGTCTATCATCGCCTCTATCTGGTAAAGACTCTTAGTCTTAGTCTAGTCTTAGTCTATCATCGCTCTATCTGGTAAAGCCTCTTGGTCTTAGTCTAACATCGCCTCTATCTGGTAAAGCCTCTTAGTCTTGTAGTCTATCATCGCCTCTATCTGGTAAAGCCTCTTAGTCTTAGTCTAACATCGCCTCTCTATCTGGTAAAACTAGTCTATCATCGCCTCTATCTGGTAAAGCCTCTTAGTCTTAGTCAACATCGCCTCTATCTGGTAAAGCCTCTTAGTCTTAGTCTATCATCGCCTTTCTCTGGTAAAGACTCTTAGTCTTTAGTCTAACATCGCCTCTCTCTGGTAAAGCCTCTTAGTCTTAGTCTAACATCGCCTCTCTGGTAAAGACTCTTAGTCTTAGTCTAACACATCATACTCTATCTGGTAAACTCATCGCCTCTATCTGGTAAAGCCTCTTAGTCTTAGTCTATCATCGCCTCTATCTGGTAAAAAGCCTCTTAGTCTTAGTCTATCATCGCCTCTATCTGGTAAAGCCTCTTAGTCTTAGTCTAACATCGCCTCTATCTGAGTAAAGCCTCTTAGTCTTAGTCTATCATCGCCTCTCTCTATCTGGTAAAGCATCTCTTAGTCTTAGTCTAACATCGCCTCTTCTGGTAAAGACTCTTAGTCTTAGTCTAACATCGCCTCTATCTGGTAAAGCCTCTTAGTCTTAGACTATCATCGCCTCTATCTGGTAAAAGCCTCTTAGTCTTGGTCTATCATCGCCTCTATCTGGTAAAGCCTTGGTCTTGGTCTAACATCGCCTCTATCTGGTAAAGCCTCTTGGTCTTAGTCTATCATCGCCTCTATCTGGTAAAGCCTCTTAGTCTTAGTCTAACATCGCCTCTCTCTGGTAAAAAGCCTCTTAGTCTTAGTCTAACATCGTCTATCTAACTTGGTCGCCTCTATCTGGTCTCTTGGTAACTATCATCGCCTCTTAGTCTTAGTCTATCATCGCCTCTATCTGGTAAAGCCTCTTAGTCTTAGTCTAACATCGCCTCTCTCTGGTAAAGCCTCTTAGTCTTAGTCTATCATCGCCTTTCTCTGGTAAAGACTCTTAGTCTTAGTCTAACATCGCCTCTCTCTGGTAAAGCCTCTTAGTCTTAGTCTATCATCGCCTCTATCTGGTAAAGCCTCTTAGTCTTAGTCTAACATCGCCTCTTTAGTCTATCTGTAAAGACTCTTAGGTCTTAGTCTAACATCGCCTCTATCTGGTAAACTTCTTGGTCTTAGACTATCATCGCCTCTATCTGGTAAAGCCTCTTAGTCTTAGTCTAACATCGCTCTCTCTGGTAAAGCCTCTTAGTCTTAGACTATCATCGCCTCTATCTGGTAAAATATCTTAGTCTTAGTCTTACATCGCCTCTCTGGTAAAGCCTCAGTCTTAGTCTATCATCGCCTCTATCTGGTAAAGCCTCTTAGTCTTAGTCTAACATCGCCTCTATCTGGTAAAGACTCTTAGTCTTAGTCTAACATCGGCTCTATCTGGTAAAGCCTCTTAGTCTTAGTCTAACATCGGCTCTATCTGGTAAAGCCTCTTAGTCTTAGTCTAACATCGCCTCTATCTGGTAAAGCCTCTTAGTCTTAGTCTAACATCGCCTCTATCTAGTATAGCCTCTTAGTCTTAGTCTAACATCGGCTCTATCTGGTAAAGACTCTTAGTCTAACATCGGCTCTATCTGGTAAAGCCTCTTAGTCTTAGTCTAACATCGCCTCTATCTGGTAAAGCATCTTAGTTTATTAACCTCTCTTCTCTTTGGCAAAATTCTTTTATATGTCAATCAATTTTTTTTCTTAATGCCAGGGCGATTAAAATTAAAGAATTAGATTTAAGCTTTCAGCATTTTTAAAATCAAAACCTCAAGAATGAAATCAGAAACGAATGGAATTTCCACCCCAACACTCATGGATTGCTTAATCACTTTATCCCGTGTACAGACATTTTTAATATATTTTTCCTGAAGATCACTAATCGTTTACGAAATATTTTTTTTGTTTTTTTTTTAATCAAAATCTTTAGGCATCTTACATTTTGGAGTATTAATCTGTCTCTACTGAACTTCTTTCGCATGGCAATACCTATTTTGTTAGTTTTACTATTTTAACTATTTCGGAACCAAATTTGTAATTTTTTGTCTGTCATGAAAACGAGAAAACATCTTTCTATACTAAAATTTCAGTCATATAAATAATTATATATTTTTTATGTGCATGATTTTTGAGACAGTATTGCAGTTTGGGGGATAAAATTTGAGGTTTTATAGATTACTACTCTGTTTATATACAAACTCATTTGTCTGGGACTCATAGGGCATATATTTGTAGTGTAACTTTAACTAGGCGGATATGATTTTAAGCAAATAAATTGTTTATAAAAATCATATCCACATGGTTCCGCTATTAAATACCTTTATTTTAGAAAACAATAAACTACAATTTAATATGGGATTAATTTTCACTGTAATTGATTTTGATAAAAATGTATATAAGTTAATTTGTAACTCTATTCGGTTTTATCTCTTAACCATGAAAATCAATTTCTGAACAATACTTTTCTCAGAAATTCACATCGGAACCAAAAATGTTTTAAAATTAAGTAGAATGGAATGCGTGAATTGTGTATCGGTCATCAAGGTGGTGAGTGAAATCGGAGTGCCGAGTTCAAATTCCAGCCTAATACGTTGCAATAACATTCGCATATATACCGTTGGGGTAGGGCCCATCTCCTTTCTCTACAGCTATAGGTTAAGTAGCCGGTTAAACGGGGTTCTTTAAGCTTTGATGCCACATAATCCCGGCGATAGACAACTTTGAATTTCAAACTGTGGAAAAGGCAACGGGAAACCACTGCCCAGTCTTTCGCAAAAAAGTAATAGCAGTTCACATATAATGAAAGAGTTGAACCAGTAAGTCATGATTATCTAGTCTTTGCATTAAAAATAATTAAACTCTATCAGCTTGTGACATCATTTTAAGTACAAAAGGTTTACCTGCTACTGAAGGTGACTCTGATCTCTGAACAATACTGTTTGAATTTCATAGTTGTGTTGTCATATCCTGCTATGGCAACAGAAAACAAGTTTGAGTGAAATTATCAATACGGGGACTGCATTAGAGAGGCATTGAAAAAGAATGCAGTAGAAAGGTAAGTAATATTAAGAATGCAGTATACTAAATAATACAAAAATCTAAGAAAGGTCACGGAAAAATAACCTGTTTTGAAAAACAATTAAAAATTTTCATTCTAATTTTAATGATTAATAAACTGAAATGTATTAACTTATTTTTAGAGAAAAGTATCAAACAAAATATCCTTACAAGACACCATAGGAAAATGTATTGAAAATATCATGAAATGTTTGAAAAAATGTCAGCCAATATCTCTGGTCATTGACTTCTAACATGTTCTTAAATGACAGGAAATTGCAGTGTTCAAGTTATGTTCCAGTTGAACAGCACTCAAGAGATTATTATCAGACTAACCTTTTAAGATTGGCCTTTTGCTGTCGCTGATATTTAAGCCTCCGAACATTGTTTATCTATCGGAAAGTCATTATCGGTCGAATGTTGAATGAGGGAGGCGTTCTGCGATTAATGGTTGCTGTTATTGGCCACACGACATCGCCAACCATTTCGATCGGAACAAGGTCAATTTTCAAACCGTTTTTATTTTCTCCTTCCAACTGTCACTCAAATGATATGCTGACTGTGTGTTGTCATGCGTACTACTTCTCAAGCAAAAAAAAAAGGTAATTTTATGAGTCATTGTAGCTCGTTCGTCACAATGAAAAAGGTTTGAAGCTTTAATTGGGTGACAAATGATTTTAATCAGACGTCATGGAAACTATGTTTTTATGAAGGGAAAAACAAGGCAAATGCCCAAAGTGATGCAGTTTTAAAATAAACCTAATAAAAATTCTTATTTTAACTATAATTTATCACACCATATATAAAAAAAAAAATTTATATCTAATAACAATGTTTTTTTCTAATTGGTGTGCATGTAAAATAATTTAGTTGTTATCTTTTTACATTTAAATAAGATAGATATATAAAAAATTTTAAAGAGTTACAAAGCAAGAAATAATCTGTAAATGAGAAACAGTTGTACAACATATTTTCTCCTGGCAGTAATATTTCTGTACAAAACAGTAACACACAGGTAAATGCCCGTGCATGATTAAATATAATTAGAATGAGTTTGGAAACAGTGGCATCCAAATGAAACCGGAAAAGAATTTTAATTATTTGTGTAGTGTAATAATAATTGAACGTGTAGCGGATGACAGAAGAAGTCTTCCCGAAAATAAGCAACGTATTAAGACATAGAAATATCTGGTTAGAAAGAAAAAAATAAAAAGATCACCGAACTGCGATGTAATGGCAATGATTCTAGTATACGGCAATAAATGCTGAACAATTTTCTGACAGAAAAAGAAGAGACTCAGATATGGTTCTACATAGGCGGCTGGTAAGAACCACGAAAACAACGAGGGAATTTCTAAAGAAAATGGGAACTATAACTCACTTAATACTTGAAATATAATTTTAAGGCATGCTATATTTATCAGGTGGTGCTCAATATCCGAGATAGAGCGGATGTAAATATAAAAGGGAACATTGAAGTCAACATTCAGGGGCGACAGGGTGTTTCATGCTAAACGCAGTCATCAGGCCACGCGCGCACACGCACGCACGCACACACACACACATATATATATATATATATGTATATATATTCTTCATACCTCATTCTCTGAAGAAGCTCTAATAAAATAAAGCATATTAGATGGATAAAAGTTTTCTATTTGTTCTTTTTGAGATGAACTTGTCAGAACACTAAAAAAAGAAACGGAAAAAAGATCTTAGAATAACTGAAATAAAATGAAAACAATTATCAAATTTATACTTTGAGAATCTTTTGCAATGAATTCCCCCCCAAAAATTGTACTGCAGTCATCAATGCTGATGGAGGATATTTTGACGCGAGCAAAATGTAATCATAAAATGCTTTTTTTAAAATCATAAAATGCTTTTTCTTTAAATCATATAATGCTTTTTTTCTTTTTATCATGACAAAATTTCTAAAAACACATCATGTTTCACTTTTTAACCATGTATAATAAATTTCTCTTATTTAAAGTACAAAACAATTATTTAGGGCCAATTTAAAAAAAAAATTACCAATGGTCACCTCAAACATTTTAACTGTAGTTTATAGGAAAGGCGTAGAATCGTGGACCCCATATAGGTCCTATATCAATCAGCAGAATATTTTCTAAAAAGTTGTCTCGGTGCGATCTGTAGCTATATTTTTGAAGATATGGTGTCCAATGTATAAACTTTGGTGGAATTGAGACTTTCCTGAAGCAGTCAAAACTTCACTGAGCCCGTCATGTTGCAAGTGACAACAAAATACCTAATGTCCTCATGTGTATCCAGCTTGACATTGAACAAAGGACTGTTGAACGGCCGTGGCTCAGGCAAGCTAAAGATTAACCTCGCCGGTGTCAATGTGCTGCATATTGACTTTGAGCGAGTTGACTGGATAGAAATAACGAGATATTTTTGCCAGAGCGATATCACAAATTTAGAAATCAGTCGTATTGACCGGCTAAGAGACGAAAAACAACGGCGAATATTCAGCAAATATTTCTGTGGTTATGTCCCAAGATCCTCACTGTTGCACAATATATGTATTTGTATACAGGTGACTAGCGGGACTGAAGTGTCACATACGACACAAACATAAAACTAAATGAGGTTGTGGGATCCTCATACGTTGAAAGCATCATATATATGGTGGACTCTCCTGTCGTATTCGATGTATGAGCAGCTTAGTTCGTAGGAAGTGACAGCCAGGCAGATATGATTTGATTAAAGTGGTGAAGGCTTTGTGCAGAACCAGCCAGACTTTTTGAAGGGCCAAATACAGAGACATGGTGCACTACGTGCTACAAGGCCCCAAACGACTTTCCGCAGGTTTTGAATTCAGTGTTGTCCTTCTCCTCGGCCAGTTACCATCCAAGTTATAGAACCCAGTCTGTCCTGCTATTTAGCCATAGTTGGGTGGGGAGTAGACGAGGATTAATACCTTTCCCAAGTGCATTAGTACGTAAGTAAATGTAATGGATTCGACTCTCTCTCTCTCTCTCTCTCTATATATATATATATATATATATATATATATATATGAAGAAATATAGTTTTAAAGTGTGCTATATTTACGGGATAAAGTGTTCAATATCGGAGATAGAGCGTATGTAAATATAAATATAAAGTGTACATTGAAGTCAACAGTCAGACGGCCTGAGACGATTGAGTCTAGCATGAAACAGCCCGTCGCCTCTGAGTGTTGAATTTAATGTTCACTTATATATATATATATATATATATATATATATATATATATATATATATATATATATATATATATATATATATAAACAAGGCCATCAGTGATCATGCATTTTTAGACTGAAATAATATGATGCACATTCTTTCTAAACATGGACAGTTATTTAATGAAAATGATTCCCTTGTGTCATGAAGCAGATATACTTAAATATTTAAAGAAAAAAAAAATTAAATTTACAGGAATATTTCTCGATCCACCTCCACAATCCTATTCAAAACCTGAAGATGACATTTGAATATTTTATTCCTAAACCACATTCACATGTGTGAACTATTATTGGGCCACTTTTATATGTTCTTCATATCGACAACCCTTAGAAAAACAGTTACTGTGAACGGTACAATCCATTCGAGTGTCACGTTGTCTTCGCAAGATCTAAATTTAAAAGACAATGTCTATTCTTTTCAAGAAGACATGTTTATAAGAAAAATTCTAGCCCAAATACACCTTATTCAAAATAAATATAAGTTCATGGAAACCTTTTCACTGAAGTGATTTTCAATGCACATTCATAAAGAATGTCTTTTTGAACACACCTCTTCTGCATGAAAATGCATCGAATACTTGGGAAAGACCGTAATAAAGTAAATCTTTTAAAATAAAATATCCATGGTAACTCAGTATTTATTAAGTCTATATAACAATTGTGGGTAAGGCGATCAATCCTCGTAGAGGGCAAAATAAGCTTATTAACAAATTAAGCACATCTTTTCTATGTTTATGTTAAGACTAGGAACGAAGACAAACAAAGTTATGGTCGAATTATTAGGTGAAAATGCCTTAAATTAGGGAGCATCTTTTTGTTTTAAAAAAATCTCATCCAAATTCGAACTTTCTCTTGAACGAGAACGGCATTTATCGGTAATACGTAACGATCTTAGCCACTAAACAAGACCACCCAACATGGCTCAGTTTGATACAAGAGGCTTTGAAGATTGAAACGGTGATAATAGCGTATTGGTCTATGACATAAGTATCTGATGTGTTTTTAATTCTTAAACTATATCTCTTTCAAAGATCATGAGTCATCAGTCGTCTGTCGACGTTTCTGCCTCCTTTTCAGTTGGATATCTATCACTGTCCGAATTCTCTTAAAATTTATCTTTTTCTAATATAGTTATTCAGCTGTTTTTTTGTAATATGATTCTTTTTTTAAATTCAGCTCCTGCAAGCAATACTTCACAAAGAATTTAATTATATTGCGAATTTCTCTTTTGATCAGCAGGGGAGAGATGTTCGCGGGCTGAGCACTGGCATATTTTCAACAAAATCGGTGTCGCAACGTGACAAAAGTTGCCTTCTCGTTTGAAGCTGCATGAAACATTGCAATGATATTCTCTACTGTTTAGGTGTTTAGATCTGCTTCATGTGTTTAGATCTTCTTCATGTGTTTGCGTCAGAAAATGCAAATATATATTTAAAATAAAATATTTTTTGTCTACATTTCTGAGATGAGGTATTATGTACACTATTTACATTATTCGGACAATTGTCCTCATCTTTGTCGCCATGTTTATTACAACGTTTCGGCCGTTGTATGCTCCGGCAATCTTCGGGTGGTTGCAATGTCGAACTTAACCCTTTATTTCGCTCACTGTGGTAGACTGTTCTAGTTCCACGTCCCATGTTTGATGGATGTCAGTTATCAGTTATCGCCTGTTAATTTCCCTCTGAAAGTTCTCTACTGCCTTAACCACGAATTGAACTCACACTTTTGGGTCCTGTCGCTGGATCTAACCAACGCCTTTATCCACTGTGCCATGTGTCCTTGAGGACATCTGGGTATGAATTTCTAGGTGTTATAAACCTAATAT